>VHKM01000430.1:0-149792 GCA_007210695.1 Neogobius melanostomus
ATTTTGATGTTTCTTTTTGAGCATTATTGGTGTTATATTGCAGAGTAATCTAGGCAGTTCATTGAGTGCATTTTTGATTGTTTTATAGTTGGCTAAACCGAGCTGAATTTGTACTACGTGTTCTGTACTATGAGCTGTCCGATATCGTCAAATGAGCCGCGTCTGGACTCTTCATTCAAATACATTACAAACCCATTGCGTTACTGGAGACGCAAACGGGTACCTTTTGCGTTCTATATTACGCATAAGGCGAGTGACCGTTCGTCAATTTATGACGCTTTCGGAGTGAGACTGTGTTGCCCAGTCATGAGACACAAACTCTTCGTGAGTGACCATTGTAAATACCACTTGGGTAAACAAAAATACTGTAGACCAACTTCACCCCTTCTGGAAGCGCCACCTTAACGTGGTGGAGGGGTTTGAGCCTGAATGATAGATGGGAGCAACATCCGGGAACTTTTACTGGGCAACGCCCCCTTTTGGGGGAATCGAGAGTTAAAAATTGCATTAGTGTGTATGTGAAAAAGGGACTATTTCTCGTTCGGAGGATAAAATATTCCAAACCAGTGTCAGAACTACAGGACAATGTCCGTTCTTGATCACAGACACATGAACTCACTGTCAGAAGACGATTGGAAGATTTTTTATTTTTTGTGGACACTTATATGAGCGAGTTTATCGATCACTAGCATCTGTTATGTCCATGTCAGAGCTCATTACTGAGGAAACAGCTCCCCCTGGTGGCCGTGTATTATGCACTTTGTGTAACGTCTTTAATCGGTAATTATTCAAACTCATCAAACCTGTTCAGCATTAGGCCTAATTAATGATTCTCTCAGTTTTAAAACGCACATTAAAGTTAGCATTAGCAGCTAGGTTAGCTGCTGAACGAATCATGTACCATTTGCTCTCATAAGCTATAAAACTACATCGTAGGCTGTGTGATTTTAATTTAATGATAATATAAAAGCAACAGACTAAAGGCTGAAGCTGTTGTAGTGACATTATAAAGCATCCAGCGAAAAAGTTCCACAGGCAAATGTCACAGACAAGTCATGATCACAGTGGGTTTAGCAGCTCAGTTTATAAACGTTAACCGTCTTCTCTGTGAATTATCTGAAACAACAGGTCACTTCCATGGCTTCCTCATTTTAACCATTTTGCATTTAAAATAACTTATATTTAAGCAGCATCAGCTTCGTGGCTGTAAGCTAACGCAGCGGCGGAGTGATCTGCGAGAAAATAGTCCCTCAAAATGCGGTAATTCATGTGATACAAGGTCAGTTATATTTCAAACATTATTCTATTAACACAGACATTTCTATGGTTAGTCTGGTGTTATAAGTGATTTACCTCAGGTGCACTGTGGAGTGGGTCAGACTGTTTTTAATGCAGGCTAACTGATACCATAGAAATGCTTTAGCCTTGCCCTAGCCTAGCGCCACTAGACTCTTCAAATATAAGAACTGCATGAATTTAAGAAAAAAATATCTCCAGACATCAACAACACTCTGGATAACTAGGAAATGAGGCCCAATGTTAAAAAGCCCGACATATCCCTTTAAGAGGTTAATTCATTTCTTCCTGAAGATGATTCTTTTTTTTCCCTGTGTGGTTCACAAATAATGAAACTCACCATGTTATGCTAAAAATGCATAATTGCCAAAGAACAATTACCAACCGCGATTAACTCACAGGTCTCACAAATGCAACAAAGTCTCTACTCCACTCCACACTCGGCCAAACACCACAGTTCTTAAGGAAAAGAGCGCAAAGACACAAAAAACCACATTAGTTTAGGGAGAGCCCTTTGGGAACCTCGGCATTTTCATTCAAAGCCATGTTTTCCCCATCGCCGAGGAACCCGATACAAAAGAAAAATATGCAAAAGCTTTACAAACAATAAAATAAAAAAGCCTATAGTGCTCGAAATGCCGTCTCGGATTTAAGCGCTGCCGGTCCGCTGGGGCAGCTGCAATATTTACTCAAACATTGTAAACCGAGAGAATCATATTTATGGATGTGAATTACAACAACAGGGCCGTCATCCAGCGTTGATCCTGCCCAATGGGAAAATACCTCAGCCTCCTGCTCAAAGACACTCGAAATATTTATCGCCGTGACCTATCGGGGCCCGCTGCACAAACACAGCCATTTATCCGCGCAGCAGAACTGTTTACTCTCCCCGTAGACTCGGAGGGAACAGCGAGTGGCCGAGACCGCTGGGGCGTGGAGGCCTTCGGAGCCGGCTCGCGCTCCGATCGATCGCTCCCCTCTGGGCCCGGGCCGAGAGGAGACAGAGCGGGGCCACGAGCTGAGAGGACAGTCCCCCAGATTATCGACGGGGCTGACTCGATGAATCACAATCCAATGGAAAGGTTTTGTAAATGAGTGGGCCTTATGCCGAAAATATGGGGTTTCTCTGCAGGGTCAAAGCTTAGTTAAAGGAACAGGCCACGGTTTTTACATTCTGAGATATGATCTTACCTTAGATGAGTTGTTGCTTACCTGTCTGGTCTTTGTGCGTGCGCTCAGTCACGCAAATGTTGTTAGCGTTTAGCCTCTAGTATAGCTCCAAACTGGGGTGAAGTTAGAAGCTACCACGCACTTCCACGGTTTCCCTATTTAAATACAGCTACATGAAAAGTTACACGATCCAAGTCTAGTTACTATATTGTAAGGTGTAATAATACCTTAGGAGCACTTCAACATCCGCGCAGTAAAGTGCTCCTATGTTATTACGCCTCACAATATAGTGCCCCCTTTTATCTGCTTAGAAACTCGACATGTTTGAGTTTGTGCAACTAGACTTGGATCGTGTAAACGCTCACATAACTGTATTTAAATAGGGAAAACGTGGAACATCTTGGTCGCTTCTAACTTCACCCCAGTTGGAGCTAAACCTTTGCTGGGAGAGGCTAAATGCTAACAACATCTGCGTGACTGAGCTAGACAGTTACACATCAACTCGTCTAAGCTCAGGTAAGAACATATCTCTGTATGTAAAAACGGTGGCCTGTTCCTTTAAGCAGTCTACAAACATGGTCGGAAATACAAGAGATTCTTGTATTAGTTAAAGTGGTTAAAGTGTGGACGGTGCATGGAATCAGGATCTGGATTATCAGGTATTTGGAGGTGATTTCAAACAAATATTGACCACTGTCTTACAAAATGCTGAGTTGTTCCAAGGGTTCAGCTGGTTTGACATAAAATAGCCTAAATGTTCATTATTAGGCCGTATTTATAATCTATATAAGCAATGATTGCTTTTTGATGAAATGTGCCCCTGGGCTCATGATGCGAAACAATAATAATACATGTTTAGTGTTCTAAGGTAAAAACAATGCAGCGCACTGTCACGTGTCAGCCATGTGCTCCTTCAGTTCATGGTCTCGCTTCCATAGACGGCAGCAGCGTTTGATCTGAGGCTCGTGTTTGGGCTGTTCCTGGACAGGACAACATTCTGCTTGTATTTTTATAAAAACAAGGCTTTTGAGGCGGATCATGACCGGGATCTTACATATTCGTCTGCGCCTCTGACACTGCGCGGTGGATCCATCATTCACAGTCGCCTGGTCGTCTGCAGGAGAAACCTTTACATGTGTATATGGAGGATGTAACTTTTCAGGTCTTGAGTGTCTGCAGCCTTCTGTTAATCTGCTAAAACTAAACTAAGCTAAACTCCTAAACGTCCGTGCAGTAGAGTTCCTGTCAAATCTGTCTGACAGTCATGCCTCAGTTACGTGGACGGCTTTGCGGCTAGAAGGCGCAAGAAGTCTAGTTTTGACGGATGAATGAAGCTTTAAAGAGGGGGTATTATGTAAAATTGACTTTTTCAAGCTTTATATCATGTTATTATGTCATTCCCTCATTAAACACATGCCTGGAGTGTTGCCTTGGCTCATTCACATATTTTTGAGTAATCAGTAAAAACTTAGACGGCAGCCATTTTAGGTGTAGCTATGCCTCAGTCCTCCTAGGAACGCCCCCACCTCCTGGAGACGCCTCTGGACCTTTCGTCACCAGCCAAGCCACCAACCACTGCTCCTCAGCTCAGCAGAGCCCCCTCCCCGCACAGTAGTGTTGTTTAGATGCCACAGCAGTGTGCTGAAGGGGGCGTGTCGGAAAGCTTCTTAAAGAGACAGAGGCCTATTTCAAGACGTTCAGTACAGCCATTTTGAGAGAGCAATTTTATTCAAGGCAGTTATTTTAATTTACTGCATATACAGACCAACAGAAGGTTACGTCATCATTGTAGTATGCTATAGACTGGTGCTATGTGATTGAAAACAGCATAATACCCCCTCTTTAAAGACATACAACTTCGGACTTTACAGTCTGAAGGTGGAACCGGCGCTCACTTGGAAAGGCGGTGGTGGTGAGGGAACGTTACAGCATGGCTAAAAGCTCAAATGACTCTTTTTTGCATTTCATGTTGTGCCTAATGCTGAACTAGAATTAATACAATACAATAATATAGGTTTGAAAATATGCTCTCACACAGAAAATCTCTAAATCTCTGAAACGTCTGCCCCCTTTTTCCAACTCACTCCCCGATTCTCCTTTCCCGGCAGTTTCCATGACCACTCTAAAGTTTCACCCTTGGCTCACGGAGCAAGCGATGGGCCCAAACACTCCTCGCAGAAAATGGAGGGCTCTGTGTGGTAAACAACTCCGCCGCTCCCCATCGCCGCGGGCTGGACGGCTTTTAAACAAACGGCCCGATGCACTGGGGCGGCGTTTGGCAGCGGGGCCCGCCGAGACCATCTGCCTGAGTGAGTCTTCGAGAGCCACTCGACCTGCTGTCCGCCAGAACGACAGGCCCATTCCAGTCACTTACCGCGGGGGCCGGGGCGAGAGATCACAGCGCGCCGGGAGGGGGGACAGAAGGGGGTAGAGGAAAGATCTTTTAAGGACTAATTACAAAACGCCGAGCTCACAATGCTCTTCAGTTTGGGGTTATAATGTCAGAGGGAGGACAGGGAACAGTGTAAGGGATAGTACAAATATTTAGAAATTTATGAAAGAAATATCCAAATGTATTGAAACTTATATATATCATATACTGTATTTATCCATGTGTTCATGAGGACCAGAGTGACTTGAAAAATTATTCCCAATATATATTTTCTGTTATTTACTTTGAGCACCGTGATGTCATAGCGCACTCAAATGCATGCAGCCTTGTTGATCTGCTCTGGCTGGGTAAGCTGTAACTCTTTGAAACAAAGAAAGTCTTGGATGGGGAATAGGGAAAACATTATTTTGTTTGCATATTAGTTGCTAAGATTTTTTCAAAGGGGATTTGGGATCTTGTTTGTGTGTTCAAAGCTCAATAAATCAGGCTAGGAATTAGATATTAAATTATATTAATATTTTAATTATATTAAAATCCCTCTGAAAATCCCCTCAAAATATTGTTCTGTCCAAGACTTCACGACAAACAGGTCGTTGCATGAGTGGAACGAAAACCTCGTTTGGAGAAAAGCTGCCCTGAAGTTTTGTAACGAGTGTGCATGGGCGAGAAAATGTCTCCGGTCTTTTGTACGAGTGGCTCCCAGAGAGGAAATAACCATATTTGGGACCCTTCACATGACGCGTGGATGTAAAATATGCTGATATTTGTAAAGGTTAAGGTGCTTTAGTTGTCATTATACAAAAACTGTACAACGAAATGTGTCTCTGCATTTGACCCATCCCTTGACGCCACTGGACGACCCGTAAGGTCCCCAGATGTGGAGCCAGGCTGGTGGTCAGAAACACCTGACTGGAGGATTTCATCTATTGCACATGTTTTTAGTGGTGGGGGAAACCGGACTGCCCGGAGGAAACCTACGCAGACACGGGGAGAACATGCAAACTCCACACAGACAGGCCAGGTGGGAATCGAACCCGGACCTTCTAGCCGCTAACTGCCCCTGCTAAATCCGTGAGGGAAAGTCTGCTTTGTTGTAGCTTCTTGCGGGATAGCTCCGCCTCGCTAGCGACAAAATGTCATAAAATAAGCATTGTACGGGGTAAGTTTAGTCTTTTTTCTATACAGTGACATCAAAATTAAGATGTTAAGGAGAAAACTAGCCGTGTCACGCCTTAATATTTGAATTTTTCGAGAAGCCAATGCGAAATATGGACCCGACAAAAGGACCGGGACTTTTGAGCTCTATAGGGCCTTGCTATTGATATTAATATGGACAAATATCGGACATCGGTATCGGCAGAAGATTTTCATATCGAACAATCCCTACAGGACACAGTAGAACGATTCGTACGGTGAAACTCAGCAGGTCCAGCAAAGGCCTTGGAAAAAAGTCCCCACCCGATACGACTATAGTTGAACAAACATGAGCACGTCAACATTAAGTATTCTGTGCCGTCCATGAGAAAAGGGAACAAAACAAAAAGACAGAAATTCAATCCAGAAATATCTGCAGTCCCCGGTCGACGTCGTGAGTTCAAAGTGAACTCAAAAGCAGTGTTTTATTTTCGCCGGCTCCGTTTTTCGGCGGCGTGAACTCAGGAAATCATCTCCTCCTTGAAGCTGCTGCTGTATAATTAACAGGCTGTTCTATCTACACTGGAATCTTTGTGCCGAGAAAAGATGACAAGATAACTACTGGTTATCAGCGCTCAAATACCAGGCAGGATATTAGGCAGGATTACACTGCAGCTCAGCGTAACCCGTGTTTGTCTGTAACTGCTGCCAAATCATGTCAAACCACGGCTTTTTCTTTGCTCTTTTCAATAACGTCGAGCTACAAACGTCTCACTAACGACTCCAGAGCAGCAAATATATGATCATGCATGAGTAACATCATTTAACTCAAGCAGAAGAATAAAGACGTGACCCCAATAATTAGTCAAGTAAGAAATAGACTTTGGTGAAATTACAATTATAGAAACCTTTTTAGAGGTATAACATTGTTCGCTTGACAAACACATGTCTGTAGTAGTGTTTTTACTTCACTCACACAGTTTTATGCAATCCTTGTTTCTTCTACGACTACGAAGCCCTGAAATATCCATCGTCAGATTTTAGAATCACGGTGCATTGGTATACCCCTAATTTATCAATGTCAAGGTCAAGTTTGTTTATACAGAACATTTAAAACAACATTACTGCCCAAAGTGCTGTACACAAAATACATGTATATAAAATGCAATATGAATTTAAAGTACTCAAAAATAGTAAGTGTTGGCAATTCCTCTTAAGGCGAGACACTGCAGGTGAATAGGGAAAAAATAAATAAATGTAGAGATATCAATTTGAAATCTTTGCTGAACATTATTGATATGAGAAAAAATGTATTGCATTTTTTTCTGTCATTTTATGTTTTCATATAAAGACATTTTGTGCATGAAAATGGCCAAAATTGCCGATATTTTGGGCAACGAAATCAAAATAATGGATTGAGCCAGATTAAAACGTATGGTTTCATTTTATTGACATATTAGTAACAGATTTTTCAGAGGGGATTTTGGATTTATTGTTTAGTTTTTCAATTAACTAATCATAAGTGAAAAAATCTGTAAAAACTCAAATTCCACCTGTTTTTTTGGGTTCAAAGCTGAATAAATCAGGCTAGGAATTAGATATTAAAAAATCCCTCTGAAAAAACCTTTAAATATTGTTAAGTCCCAGACTGTAAAGTTTGGAGTCTGTATGAGCGACTATAAGGGCTCACCCGCTGCCCGAGTGGGGCCTTCTCTCATTCAGAGAAAACAAGCCCTGAAGTTTTGTAGCGAGTGGAACCTTCTTTGGCTCTTCAGCACCAGGCGTCTTGTAGGAGGAAAAATACCATATTTGGGTGATAGCGTCATCACGGGGACCCTTCACAGGACACGTGGATGTAAAATCTGTCCATATTTGTGAATGAATACCCGCGGGAAAGACGGTCTTTCGACGCCGCAGCTGCTACTTCCTGTTACCTCCGCCTCGCAGGCGACAAATCATCATAAAATAAGCATCATGCTTTTTATTCTCTGACATGAAAACTAAGATGTAAAGGGAGGGACATAGATACAAATCTCCACTTCCACCACTGCGTGAAAAATCAATACTTTCACCTGCCGTGTCTCGCCTTAAATACTAGGTTATAACTAGGGATGCACTGATCCGATACTGGTATCGGATATCGGGGCCGATAATGAAAAAAATATGTGATTGAGGATTGGCTGCAAATATATACTAAACCGATACCAGTTTTAGCTCTTAATGATTTAAAAACACAACTTTCACCAACTAAATCTAAGTGAATATGGGCTCTGAGCCTCGAGAATTCAATCGCTGAGTTAATTTTAACCTTCCAACATTATGTTAATGCGTCAACTAATCAAAGCTGGGAGAGAAATCATGATTGGATCACCAAACTAAATAAAATGCCCACTGCTGGAGCACCAAGTGTTTTATTTTAGTTTATGAAATGCTGTTAAAGAAAAACTGATCTAACATATTAGTTATAATGATGAGATAACGTCGTGTGAGGTGTTTATGTTCATGTGACCTAAAGCCTGTCTTATACCCAAGGATATTTAGTAGAGAAAAGTCCAGAGATTCTTGTGTAATGTTTTTTTCCCATTAGTTTATTAATAGATATAATTAATCTGTAACATCTTGTTTGCAAGAAAAGATAAGACTTTATTGATCCCTTAATGGAGTAAAGAGGACCATTCACATTCTTCACTCACAGCAGGAAGTGAAAAGGTATTGGTTAGTATCGGATATCAGCAGATACTCGAACCCCCAGTATCTTTATGGGAAGAAATAAAAGCTGGATCGGTGCATCTCTAAGTTTATAACTCACTCTCCAAATGAGCAGATCAGCATAAGTTAATATCACAAGTATAACAGTGAAATCCCTTGCCTCTCGCTGTACAGAAATGTAATTGAACAAAGCAGCGGCAGGCAGACGGCAGGTGTGCCCCATCTCGCCACTCAAACTGAAGCCCAAACCGCCTTTACCCTCAACCCACTCACTCCACATCCCCCTTAATGCACTCAATCTCCCGGGAACTAAGCAGTGAGTGACGGAGAGGCCGGAAAGTTAAAACATTGATTAAAACGGAGGCCTCTGAGTCTCCCATTCAGACCGTGGCCTTTGGAGCTGTGGTCACTGTGAAAGCTATCGACGGGTTTCTTTTCTATAAGAGTTAGCAGATGTGCTCGATCTCCTGCAGCGCTTTAGAGCAAAGAGGGAGGACAGACGTGAAAGTCGGTTAGGTCAGGTTTACAGTGTGTGGGAGCAGAGAGGTAAGAACAGATCATATCGTTTTTCTGTACGTTTCTATTGGACCAAGAACATTTCATCATATGTTTCTATAGGCATCAGAGCAAAGACCCATAGCCCAAGTCACCTCAAACCGGAAAAGGCAAAGTAAAGCATATTTATTTATACCACGCTTTTCCTACACAAGGTAACTCAATGCGCCTGAGGAATAAAAATAAACTAGTATCAAAAAAACTAGGTAACACTGGGTACCGTTACATTTTTTTGATACCTTTAAAGAGGGGGTATTATGCTTTTTTCAATCGCATAGCACCAGTCTATAGCATACTACAATGATGACGTAACCTTCTGTTGGTCTGTATATGCAGTAAATTAAAATAACTGCCTTGAATAAAATTGCTCTCTCAAAATGACCAACAGAAGGTTACGTCATCATTGTAGTATGCTATAGACTGGTGCTATGTGATTGAAAAAAGCATAATACCCCCTCTTTAATGAAACCTAAAGCCTCTCATATACCTAAGGATATTTGGTGTAGAAAATTCCTGTTTAATGTGTTTCCATTAGTTTATGATAGAATTGATATTGTTTACAAGAAAAGATGAGACTTTATTGAGCTGATAAAGAAGAGACTTTTTTCACTCACAGCAGGAAGTGAAAAGGAAGTCTCTTAGTATCGATTAATATCGGATATCGGCAAACACGCTGGATCGCTGCATCTCTAACCCGAACAATACTTTTTTCAATACCTATACTAAAATATTTTAACACAGAACTATGTTAATTCATTCCATAAAACACAATTTCTTGAAAATTGTAATCATTTATAACCATGTAACTTCCTTTAATGCTGTCCCTGGACCAAAGGGCATGAAAACCTGGCTCTAAAGATATAATATTGTACCTGCTTATGTGTCATGTGTTATTTTATGTCTGTACTTGTGCAAACGTCACTCCTCTCTGCGAGCGCGAGTCTGTTTGGATGTGAAGTCGAAAGCAGCAGATTGTGCTGTGGCCTGTGTCAGCCTGGAGATGATTCAACACTTCCGCGTCGCATCTCGGCCACTTGCTCATTCAGTACAGCAGCGTCTTCCTCGTCCGGCCGGAGGGGAAAGTACCATCAGTATGTGTGAGATGAAACTCTGTGCAGCTGACCGTCGGCAAGGTCACTACACCTGAGACACTCCGGCAAGAGAGAGAGACAGACGGAGGAGGGCGGGGAATCTGATTCTTTACTGTTTGGTCATCGGGTTTGGGAGGATTCATTCCGAGCGGTCACGGTTTGTGGGAAATACTTTGAGTAATGTGACCTAATACAGCAGTGAAATACTGAGATGGCAGTTTACACTTCTTCTACACTTGCCACTTTACATGAAAATGAAACGTTTGCATTCCCAATCTCTGTGCACACGGTTAGAGTATGTACACTGCGTCGAACAGATCAGTTTGTGGAAGCAAAACAACTTTCTCCAACTAAACTCAGACAAAACTGAGATCATTGTTTTTGGCCCACAGACACAAAGACAAAGTGTTATCAGTCACCTTGAGTCTCTCGCTCTGAAACCAAAAAATCAGGTTGGAAATCTAGGAGTAATCATGGACTCAGACCTGAACTTAAACAGCCACATCAAAGCAATAACATCATCAGCTTTTTACCATCTGAAGAACATTAAGATCAGAGGAATAGTGTCAAAACCAGACTTAGAGAGACTCATCCATGCATTTGTCTCCAGCAGGTTAGACTACTGTAACGGCTGCTCACTGGCCTTCTAAACGAGCTGTTAGAGCTGCAGAACATCCAGAACGCTGCTGCTCGAGTCCTGACAAGAACCAGGAAATACGACCACATTAGTCCAGTGCTCCGGTCTCTGCACTGGCTTCCTGTCACTCAGAGAATAGAATTTAAAACAGCTCTGCTTGTGTACAAGTCTTTTCATGGTTTAGCACCAAAGTCCATCTCTGACATGTTAGAGCCGTATGAACCATTTCGGGCCCTGAGAACTTCAGGGAGGGTCTCCTGGTGGTTCCCAGAGTCAATAATAAACACGGTGAGGCTGCGTTTCAGTTTCATGCAGCTAAAATCTGGAACAGTCTTCATGAGGATGTGAGACAGGCCTCAACTCTATTGTCATTTTTTGTTGCTTTCTTCATGGCTTTTTTAAATTCAAGAAGCTTTTCGATTTGGGAAACTGGAGAAAATGTGCTCGGTTCAGGGGGAGGTTCGCTTGCTACACTACACGATTACAACAGTAGCGTAATCGAGACAAAACAATTATTAAAGAATGGTTTACCTTTGATACTCAAGGCAAGGCAGTGTTGTGTTTGGATGTAGCTCCACCCAAACACTCACAGAATGCAGCGTAAAGCAGCATTAATCACATATCCCGACAAATAAAGGCAGGTCTGCGCCAGCTATTTCTGTCTCAAGTTTCACCCTGATATGTTTTCATACTGAATCCAAAGTGAAGATATTACAGTGGAACTCATTCCGTTATTGGCTTATTGGATTTAAAATACACAGTGAGTCAGCTACATGTTTTTTTTTTTTTGAGTTCAGATTGACGAAAAACTGTGCTGGAAGGAACAGGTTGAAAAAGTTTGCAAAAAGATAACTACTGGAAGTATTAGAAACCTAGTAAATCATACATGTTTTAACACTTTACTACAGTCTTATGTGTCCCTATTTAAATCATGGCAATATTGTTCGGGGAAATACCCTCTACAAAAGAAGTTTGCCCGGAGGAAATGTGCTCGGTTCAGGTGAGGATTAAGAGATTGTTGTTATAAGCCTACTTGGCTTCTACCTCAAGTGCTATTGTTGTTATTGGTATATTCCAATGGCTGCTTTGCTTCGTGACCACCATTGCTGTAGTACCTCCGCTATAGCTGCTAGTCTTCCATTAGAAAGCATTGCACTTTAGACACGTTAAAAACAACTTTAAAGCCTGGTTAGTTACAATTACAGAAACCAGGCTGTTTTTCGTAAGGTACATTTTAGAAATGTTGAAATGAAATGAAATGTTGAGTTTAGAATAAAATTTAAAATCCTGCTCCTCGCATTTAAAGCCATAAAGGGTTTGGCTCCGCTCTATCTCCAAGACGCTATCGTTCCATATCGGCCAACCAGAGACTCCGCTCTCAAAACTCAGGGCTACTAGTGATTCCTCGAGTCTCCAAAATCATTGTAGGTGGAAGAGCCTTTAGCTACCAAGCTCCGGTTTTATGGAATAAACTCCCAGCTCACGTTAAAGAAGCAGACACAGTCCCTACATGTAAGACTAGACTAAAAACGCACCTCTGAGAATGAGCTTATGATCAGGTCAGTTAGGTAAAGCTCTAACCACAGCCTGAAGTAAAGCTGCCTTAGAGGAAACACTGCTGTGGGAAGTACGGTACACTGAGCGCTATCCTCTTCCTCTTCTTACTGCAAACTTTGTCTTATTATGATACAATATTTATATTATCTGTAGTCTGTTCATTACTATTCACATGGTGTCTCCTGTCCCACTCCCCCTCGGGAGTGCCTGTCTAGATCGAGCGGAGGAACCCGGCTGAATAGAGGAACTCTGCCTACTGGATTGACAACAAGGACTGGACGGTCTGCGATCTTGGCCCGTCTGCTGAGGGACTCCATCGGCCCTGGGTCTCTATAGCCTGTCCGTCCATGGGAGTGGATCTCTCCTTCTGTGGTTCTCCCCAAGGTTTCTCTTTTCTCCCACTGGGTTTTTGAGTTTTTCCTTGCCGTGCTGGAGAGTCTAAGGACAGGGGACACCCGCGCCGCTCGTCGCCACCACTGCTGACGCTTATTTGGACATTATGTTTGCCTGGATACTTCATTCGCCTGTACTTTACATTGTCTTATTTACTGCTCTGTTTTATTGCCTTAATGTTCAGTGCAGCCCTATGAGGCAACTCCTGTTGTGATATTGGGCTATACAAAACCATTGATTGATTGATTGATTGAAATCTCGTATACTAATGAGGGCTGGACTTTGTTTGACAGGCCGTTAGCATTAGAGCTAATGGCGAGGGCGGAGTCTACAGTGAAGATCCCGCCCTTATGCCCTTTTTAGGAACATGCTCCGTCACAGCAGGGGAGGAGGAGCCTGTAAATCCGCCATGATTTCCCCTCGAACGTGGTCATTGTGGTAAACGGGGAGGAGTGAGGAGGAGCTGTCTATTCTTTTTAACGGTCTACGGTATATTCATACATCTGATTGGATGTTTTTAAGTTCTTTCCCATTTCCTTTAATGGCTTCTCTAAAGTGCTAAATAAAATAAAACATTCACCAAAATCGCTATGTTATTGACCGTTTGCCTGTTATTACATACTCAGTTCCAACCAGACGGCGAGAGGCAAAGAGTGAGTGAAAGCATCGTTCATCGTTTCGTTTTTCATGGATTTGTCACTTTTTCATCGCGTTTTTGTTCGTTTTCTGTTGAATTTTTTTATGCTGTATTGTATATTTGACCCTTTGCATTTGACTTGGTATGTTTGACTATGTAGTGACTTGGCAATGGCTTGGATTTACTTTGTACTTTTTACTTAACCGAGCGCATTTTCTCCAGTTCAGCTAAATCTAAAAGTTTCTTACAGCCTATAGGCCAGAGTAATGCCTCATTTGAAAGCTAAGACCTACAAAAAACTGAGCTAAACTGATCTTTTCGGCACAAGTCCTAAAGATTTAAACACGTTCTCCTCTCAGCCTGATGACGCGGTGAGTAAGATGGCATATTCATACAGACCAAAGCAAATGCGACTGTGAATGGGGAAATAATTGGGTAAATCCTAATGAATAAATAATATGGTGGTGAACACAGTAAAGCCTCTTAATGATTTGTCATGCAGCGTGTGAAGTGTTGCCAGCTGACTGTAGTTCAGACGCCCCACAGAGGAGCCAGGAATACTACTACTGTGTGAGTCTGTGTGCTTTATGTCGGCTTATCGAAAACAGAGAAAACAAAACAGGGCTGTACTGTAACCCTGGCCTCTGCAAACAACAACATATTCACGGACGCACTGGAGAGGGAGACCACCCCACAATGACAAGGCTGTGGTCATTTACCACAGAGTCACAGCTTTTGCCAGTGGGAAATATTGCATTTAAACTGCATATGACTGGTTTTACTACTTATTTAGATGGATAATGTCTGTTGTAATATTATTATTTTATTTCAGTGAAGCATCAACTTTAATGAAGAAATGTTGGGCTGAAAAGTTATTTTTATTAGAATTAAACTACTGACAGGAAGTGACATAGATACGGTGGTACAGCGGATAGCCCAGGTTCGATTCCCATCTGGACAGGACCTTTCTGTGTGGAGTTTGCATGTTCTCCCCCTGTCTGCGCAAGTTTCCTCTGGGTACTCCGGTTTCCCCTACCACAAAAACACATGTATAATAGGTGAATCCTCCA
This sequence comes from Neogobius melanostomus, assembly GCA_007210695.1. Lineage (NCBI taxonomy): Eukaryota > Metazoa > Chordata > Actinopteri > Gobiiformes > Gobiidae > Neogobius > Neogobius melanostomus. The sequence continues at coordinate 14,642 of VHKM01000430.1, forward strand.
GCCAGGTGTTTCTGACCACCAGCCTGGCTCCACATCGTGAAGATGGGTCCCCGGGCGCCCACTGCTCCCTATGGGTCGTCCAGTGGCGTCGAGGGATGGGTCAAATGCAAAGGACATGCTTCCCATTGAAGAACACAGCAAAAAAACACAACTTTATCTGAATCTTTTGATAAAAGCCCCAAAACAGTTTTACACCTAATTGAAAATGTATCTCACAATTTCTCCAGGCAAAATGAAGATATCTTTATATTAAAAATAAAACATTGTGTACGGGAAAGATAATGTGATAATTAATGTCAGAAAACCTCACTAGAGGAAATCCAGAGAAAATGTAATATTAGTGATCAGATGTTTAAAAAGAGCCTGTAGTCGGCTCTACAGTCGGTTTCAAATCAGATAATTCTCATTATAGTGAATAGGACTAAAGCTCCATTGAACCCGGAAGAAGATGGTTGAACGATGGTTGGCACGGCAACAGTTAGAAATGTTTGCTTCTATTTATGTCACTTCCTGTCAGTGTCCAATAAGAAAGTGAAACTATAAACAAAATGTCAAACGGCATTATAAACTTTAGGCACAGTTTTTACACATTATAAGGTAAACGTATCCTAATAAGTACTGTATAAGTATCACATTGTGAGTATCGTGATACGTATTGGATCGTGACAAAAGTGTATCATTCCAGTATATCTAATATTCACTGTAGACAAATGCTGATGACACAGACCTCACTCCGGACGCAAGTTCATCATCATTTATGACAAAATACAGGAAACAAAATGACCTTTAATGAAACTGAAGCTGGAACAAAGACCTGTTTGAGCCAGTCATGTGACCTGCTTTGGCTCCCGGGCCGCCTATTGGTGACCACTGTTGTATTGAGTTTAACGCGCCCTCTGCTGGCAACAAACTGCCTTTGTTGTCCACACACATCAGTTTAAATTCCAACGCTAAGAGCCTGCATAATGAACAATAAAAAAACAACTATTTCTAACAAACACGCTCAAACCTATTTACCATTTTTCATCTTCTGTCTTCTGTTATTGGAGCGAGTGTAGCTCCGACGCCCCGCGGAGGAAAGCGTGTCCGTGAATTCTTCCCTCACTTTTTATTCGACGGCCCGACTGCAAACAAATTTACCCGCCGTGTTTGCCTACCCATACAATGTCCACAATCATATTTAAACGAGTGTGGGGGGGGAGATGGATGGGTGGGCGGCTTAGCAGGAGCTTGATTTACATGGCGGCGTCGATTCCCCGGTGCGCGCCCACATCCATAATTCATCCGCGTTATTGACTGCCGGGTGGATTCTATTAGGGGAGATAGAGTGATACTGGCAAGAACAAAAGATTGACTGTCCTTTTCATGAGCCGCATCAGGAAGACGGGCACCTGTGGGGGCCCACTTTTTTCCTCCAATATGTCGACTCAATCGGCTCGCAGGCCTCGTCAGGAAAACTGATAAGCCTCGCCACAGTAAAGGATTCATTGAGTGTTTTACTTCGTGTTTACTTTAGTGTTACTAAAGTAGAAGTAGGTCTGGGCGATATGACGATATTAGGACGATTACGATCTCCAGAGCTGACGATCTGTCATTTTTGTGGGATCGTTTTATCACGGTTCTAAGCTCTACTGCGCAGTTGACTCTTTTCACCGTCAGCGTGTGTTTATTTATTTACCTGGCGACACATGTGTGAAGAAGCGAGTGTGTCCTTCGTCCTTACAGTTCTGTCGTATCCTTCTCATTTGTTTCATTTAAATCCTGTGTTCACAAATGCGCTGTTTATCCATGTCTTTGAAAATATAAGACTTGTCCAACTTTGGTGAATAACTTGGTCAAGTAATAACTTATGGTAACTATCTGCTTCCTGTTTGCCTTTTACACAACAAAAGACACAGTATGTTATCGCTTTAGTAAGACTCTTATTGTGAAAGGGTCAGACAGCAACAGACACGAACAACAAGCCTTTACCAAACTTAGTGTTACTATTTTACTTTTATTGTCTGGAATTTTAGTGTGTTTTTTAATGTATAGAGTTAGTTTGCTGTAGTTCTAAGTCTATTTTTGCTTTGTTGATTATCACAAAGTTCAATACATTAGCATATTCATTCAATCTTTTTCTTCTTCAGTGTGTAATTAAGTTATTTTAGTTACTATAAAAAAAAATCGGGATAAAATTGAAATCGGGAGTTTATAATTCAAAAATCGTGATATTCTATTTTTGTCATATCGCCCACCCCTAAGTAGAAGTAAAAATAATTACTCAAGAGTTTCAAAAGTAAGACAACATAGTACTTGATATTGTGAGTGTCGAGTAATGGAGCGGAAAAGTTACAAAACCCTAACAACAAAAAAAACCTCCAATTAAAAGAAAACTATTTCAGAGTGTTAAAGCTACTTGATTTCTGGATCGCTTCACGAGTCCATTATCAGAGTGTCCTTTTATTGTAGACAGTCGGGGTGAGCCAATATATCGATTTTGTGATATATCGCGATATTTAGCGGGACGGTACGATACTTTTTATTCCGATATCGATACTTTTAAGACGTCATGCATATTAATGAGGCAGCAGAACTGAACTGATCAGAAAAACAGCATATTTTTGATCAGAGAATTAAAAAAAATAAAAAGTTCAACACTGTTACTAGATGTGGTGACACGCTCGAAAGTCCCATGTGCGAGACACGTTGAGGCTTGCAACACCGCGATGATGAAATGTGAAATTAACAGGATTATTGGATTAGATGTAGCTGAGTGGGTAGCACCCCTGCCTTAGCGTTACGACACTCCAGTGCCTCTCCCACTGTTCAAACTGTTCAAACACGAAAGTGCGAGGTGAAGCAGAGCAGCGACAGCGAGCGCCATAATAACGTTTCAATCTGACGATCCCTCAATAACAGTCAAAGTGTCCTCGTCTTTCCCGTGCTTGTTTTATGAGAATGGCTGGGAACGATTGAGTACAAGGATCGGAAAACATTCAAAAGCAGGTAAAGAGATTTTTACGGATGGAGCAAGACGCCATCCAAGAACCTACAGCTAGCTCCTCAGATTTCCAAGGTATATTATCATGCCAGCAAGATGCGTCTTTCCTAAATTAGCTCTTTCATGAGAAGAATGGTCATGATCTTTAGCAGAAAAGTCCAAATCCAAGTCTGCAGATCATGAGTGTTGCTAAAGTTTTAGATGGTCTGCTTACTAACCTCTCAACCCTCTGAGACCCATGACGTCATGTTTGACTCGAAGATAAAGTTTATGTTATGTTTATTATGAAAGTCCAGGTTGTTCTGCAAAAGGTAACACTTGAAGGGTACATTGAAAGAGGTGTTTTAAAGGAACAGGCCATCGTTTTTCCACACTGAGATATACCTGAGCTTAGTGCATGTTTTTATTTCGTCACGCCTGGACTACTGTAATGCTCTTTATACAGGCATTACCCAAAATGCACTCTCACGTTTACAGTTAGTCCAGAACTCAGCTGCACGACTTATTACTGGAGCTAAAAAGCGTGACCACATTTCTCCAATCCTCGCATCTTTGCACTGGCTTCCAGTCAAATTTAGAATTGATTTTAAGGTTTTGTTGTTTGTTTTTAAAGCGTTGAACGGACTGGCCCCTCAGTACGTTGCAGACCTCATTGAAGTCTACACCCCAGCGCGCGCTCTGAGGTCTGAGGGCTCCAGCTCGTGGTTCCTAAGACGAACGTAAAACTCGAGGGGACAAAGCGTTCTCCGTCGTCGGCCCTAAGCTGTGGAACGCTCTGCCCCTCCACGTCCGAACAGCCCCAACACTGGAGTGTTTTAAATCTCGTCTTAAAACCCACTTTTATTCTCTGGCTTTTAACACCGCGTGAGTTGTGTGGTCCCTGTGTCTTTTTTATTGATTTGTATTGATTTTACATAGATTATATTTATTTTTTATTATTTATTGCTTTACGATTTCTTTTAATTGATTTTATAAATTGATTATTTATTTCTTATTTTAATTATTTATTCCATTTGTGATGACTTCTATTTTGTATTCTATTTTATTGACTGGTTGAGCTACATGGAGTTTTTGTGTACTTTTCTTTTTTGTGCAGCACTTTGGAACTGTTCTGTTGTTTAAATGTCCATCCATCCATCATTTTCTTCCACTTGTCCGTTGCCGGGTTTTGGGGGCAGCCGTTGGAGCTGCCAGGTCACATAGCACCAGCCCCTGGCTCCTTCTGCAGGTGGTGGGTCCACGGAAGGACGGCCTCACGGTTCAACCGGCCTGTTGTCTCTCCTAGGGGCTACCAGTGTACGCAGACACTGGAGGCAATGTGGGTGAAGTGTCTTGCCCAAGGACACAACGACAATGTGCACCTTCAGGAGGCGGGATTCGAACCCCTGACCTTCGATCATGAGACGACCCGCTCTACCATCTGCGCCACTGTCGCCCCTTGTTTAAATGTGCTATAGAAATAAAGTGGATTGGATGGATTAGACGAGTTGATACGTACTACCTGTCTGGTCTTTGTGCCCGTGAAGAGCGTGGTCGCTTCTAACTTCACCCCGTTTGGAGCCATAGGAATATACTGGGAGAGACCAAATGCTAACAACATCTTTGGTCTTTTTGCGTGACTGAGCGCACGCGTAAAGAGCAGACAGGTATGTATCAACTCGTCTAAGCTCAGGTAAGAACATATCTCAGTATGGAAAACAGAGGCCTGTTCCTTTAAACATACTTGGTTTACGATATCGATACCTAAACTAGGGATGGGATAGCGGAGCCGATACTGGAAAAATACGATAACGGGTATCGGCTAAAGTATCTGATACTGAACCGATACCAGTTTTGGCTCTCAACGCCTTAAAAACACACATTTTACTAATTAACTCTGAGTGAATATGGGCATGTTGTATGTCATTTTGAAGCCAAGAACCTGGGGAATCCATTTGCTAAGTTAGTTCTAACCGCTGCAAACTTATTTTTGATCGCCGTGCAAAATGCTACGGCTAGCAACAGTGCGCTAATGCTAACGCAAGTAAGTAAGTGCTTATTTGTCATTGTACACAACATATCTCAGTATGGAAAAACGGTGGTCTGTTCCTTTAAGGGCAAAACAAATCTAGGCGAAAATGACCTCAAATACCTTTGGGTCTCAGATGGTTAAACCACACCTGAGCCGGCCACATTATCTCCAGTTTGGCCCAAATCTATAGGCTTCTTGAAAAAAGCGGCAAAACAGCCACAAATACGAGATAAATGTGACGAAAACACAACAAAAAAGCAATGAAAAAGTGACAGAAATGTGATGATGAAAAAAGTCCAAAAAGTGACGCACCACGCGAGAGAAACTGTGCTCTCATGGGTTAAGAGATGAATAAACAACCAAACTGCAAATCTGAAAGCTGAACAGTTGAACATGTTAATATGATTCGGGTCGGGGCTTGTCACGAAAGGTTTGAGGTGCGTCCTGTATTTGACAGATATTATGATTTATCCTTCAAACTCCACTGTGTTTATTTGCTCACGCTGCAACGAAAGGAAAAACAAACAAAAATCCTTCGCTCCTGCGTCTGAAAAGCTCGTCCTCATCGTAAAAGTTAACTTAGCTTTTCCCTTCTTTGTTTTTAAGATTGTTGTCACTGAACAAAGTCATGTGTATCATTCGCTTTGCATTGACTCTTATTATTTAAGGCGGGACACTGCAGGTGGATAGTGAAATATTTAATTTTATTTATATCAATTTGAAACTTTTGCCTAACGTTACTGATATAATATGAAGAAAAAATGTACTGCAAATTTTCTGTCATTTTATGTTTTCATATAACAATAAAGCGTTTTGTGCATAAAATGGCGATGAAATCTAAAAAATTGAAAGACTCAGATTTATATTTTTATTTTGTTTATATATTAGTTACAAAGAGTTTTTCAGAGGGGATTTTGGATCTAGTTTACTTTTGGTTGAGACCATTTTTCTTCTTTCTTTCTTTTTCTTTCTTTCTTTCTTTCTTTCTTTCCTTTCTTTCTTTCTTTCAACTAGTAAAACAATCAAATAGACAGATCGGATGCATATAGGCTCAAAAAAAAAAAAGGATAATCTCCAGTTCAGATTTACCCAAATCTAAAAGACCAGTGTAACGCCTCATCTGAAAGCTAAGATCTAAAAATCTCATCTAAACAGATGTTTTCTTCATTTTTTTTTTTTTTTTTACATTGCTATCTCCACATTTCCCCCACATTTTCCTCACTTTCTGTGCATTTTGTCACTTTTTCATCACTTTTTTGTCTCAATTTCGTTGCCATTTTGACAATTTTTTACAAAGAAGCTTTTAGATTTGGGTAAAGCCAAACTGGACAAAAATGTGCTCTGTTCATGTGGGGGTTAAGAGGTTAATATGTAATATATTTATGTATTTATTTATTTGAGATGACACATTAAATAAAGTAATGTTTGTTTAATCAAACTGTTACCATGACAACACAGTGCCCGATCTGCCCTGACACAACTTCTGCTGCTGCTGCTGCTGTTGAAGCGAACGACAACGATTTCACACATTTTTGACACGGTACAGGCAAGTTCATGGTGTTTCCTTTATTTCTTACGTTTTATGAGGTTGTTCATAACCCACATAAAGAAATCGTTTCACCTTACAAATGATAAGTTATATATTTCAGGAGCTAGCATTAGCAGCTAATCGGCAGTTAGCCTAACAGGAGAGTAACTGCCACAGAAACATCTGCGTTATTAGCCAGCAATTGTCTTATAATACATTGAATTATGTGATAGTAGCTTTTATTTAGGTACTTTATGATCACTCTACACAAAATATTTAACATTTTAAATAAAAACAGATGGTATATATTTATTTATGATATTAACAGGAGAGTTACAGCCACGGCTCATGAATGTAAATGATCTTGATAGAGTGTAAATCTCATTTTTATTCTCCGTTTGTCACCGTTTAGGGATGAAGCAGTCACCGCCTGTTTCAGAGTTTGTGGAAATGTCTGTTGACCAAACGTTCAGGGCTTTTGTGAACGAGCGTCTGGCTGCGGCGGCTGGAGAGATACGTGCGCTGTTTGAAAGGACAACGGCCGAGTGTGAGGAAGAACTGTGCCGGTCCAATGAAGAGAACAGAGGAAACAGCGACTCCTGGACCGGGTTCTGAGTCCCAGGGTCCTGCTGCTCAGAGTGAATACTGGTCCAAGTCTGAACCAGGAACTCGCAGAGACCCCGCGGATTAAACAGGAGCCAGAGGAACAGGTGGAAGAGCAGCTGCCAGCGTAGGTTCAACCATTTTCAAACTAACTGATCTTTCACTGACAATATTGAGATTAGACGTTTGTTTATGTATTCAAACATTTTTCAGGTCTGTCCCAGGGTCTAATTCTGAGCCACATTTAATCCCAAAGACTGAGGGACACACAGAGCGCTCTCCTGACACCGACGATGTTCAAACTCCATTCAGAAGGTCAGCTAAGATGGAGACAGGAGCTGATGGAGTTAACTTCAGCCAACTCCAGATCAGAGACTCGAATAACAAGTCTGCGCCAGAGACGAGCGGAGCTGTGGACAATGTACACATGACTGGAACTGCAAACATAGCTCAAGGGAAGCACCAGTGCTCTATTTGCAAGAAAAGCTTTGGATGTCGATATAATTTACAAAGTCATCATCGTGTGCACACAGGTGAGAAACCTTATCTCTGCTCTTTCTGTGACAAAGCGTTTGCAAATCTCTCTACCCTCAACGAAATAGAAGAACTCACACAGTGAGAAACCTTATAGCTGCTCTATCTGTGACAAAGCGTTTGCAAATCTCTCTACCCTCAAACGACATAGAAGAACACACACAGGAAAAACCTTATAGCTGCTCTTTCTGTGACAAAGTGTTTGCAAAACTCTATACCTCAAGCAACATAGAAGAACACACACAGGTGAGAAACCTTATAGCTGCTCTAACTGTGACAAAGCGTTTGCACACCTCTCTACCCTCAAGCACATAGAAGAACACACACAGGTGAGAAACCTTATAGCTGCTCTAACTGTGACAAAGGTTTGCAGATCTCTCTACCTCAACGACATAGAAGAACACACACAGGTGAAAACCTTATAGCTGCTCTTTCTGTGACAAAGTGTTGCAAACTCTATACCCTCAAGCAACATAGAAGAACACACACAGGTGAAAACCTTATAGCTGCTCTAACTGTGACAAAGCGTTGCACAGCTCAGTTCCCTCAAGCAACATAGAAGAACACACACAGGTGAAAAACCTTATAGCTGCTCTTTCTGTGACAAAGTGTTTGCAAAACTCTCTACCCTCAAGCAACATAGAAGAACACACACAGGTGAAAAACCTTATAGCTGCTCTAACTGTGACAAAGCGTTTGCACAGCTCAGTTCCCTCATGCGACATCGAAAACCCACACAGGTGTAAAACCATAGCACTGCTCCATCTGTAAGAGATCGTTTGCCCACAAGTGCAATCTAAATCCTCTTAGCAGAACACATCGAAGAGGAAACATCACAGCTTTAGAGTCTGTGAGAAAACATTTGCACAAAAATGTCATCTCAAAAGACACATGAGGACCCCATAGTATATGAATTTAATTTTAATGTAAATAATTTTCAATAACTTGATTTTATTTCTGAATTTCTCTGGTAATTTCATCTCATCAAACTTGTCATGCGCTGTAATGCACACTTGTGTTTTTGTGTGTGTTTTTGTTTTAACTGTTTGTGAACAGTGTGATTTACTGGTTATTTTTAAATCTATGTTACACAGAGGAGCCTTTGATCTGTTTAATTGTACGTTCTGCTTTGACCCTTAATGGTGTTTATTTTGCTCCTATCAATGATTTTCAGTAAATAAGTAGTAGCCATTATATCTTTACAGTGTCACGGTTAAACTTTATATGTCATGCATACGGTTTTAATGTTTGTTTTATTGTTTATTGTGTTGTTTTTGAAAATGTAAATTAAATGTTCAAAAATGGATCTTATGTCTGCTGTTCAGTTTGTGTCAAAGTCAGCTTGGGTTCTTATCTTTGCAGAAAAGAGTAAATTTGGATCTATAGCTGCACATTTTCTGCCACAAATGTCAGATATACAACACAGAAGAACCAGCAACCGATTGAATGTCTTATTTCTATAACAAAAGACAGACCTTTAGGTGTGCTAGCGGACCAAGTGGTGTTATGTGAATGAGCCACTCACTATAAAAATGTCCTCGTTTGTTCAATAGAGGTGCCCGCCAGCAGGGGGCGCCTTATCTTCTATAAAAGGCCAGTTAATAAATGCTCGTCTTCTGTTTTTTTGTACTCCTGGAGTCGTCAGCATTGTGGTGCTCAGTTTGTCTGGCGAGCAGGTAACTATTAGTACAATTGTACAGAAACAATTTATTGGTCTAGATTAAAGCCTTCATTTTGTGCTGATAATTAGGGGGAAAGGTGTCATGGCACATGGGGTCACAGTAAATGGGGAGTGTGGGTCCCCAAGAGTCCTGTTTGTTCATAGCATCGGTCCCTTCCTGCACATCGGAGTGTTAGGCTGTAACCTTTATGTTGAATGATCGTTGTAGCATAGGCTTATCAACAATGGATTTTAGGTCATTGTCTCTGCCGCAGTTTCACCAGCGTAGGACGCCATTGCTACGTGTTTTGTTCTTTTTTTCCCCTTCTGTATTCATATGTAAGAATCTCCAACGTTGTTTTATTGGCAACATGAACTGAGAATTATGAACTGAACTGGTGAAAGGAGGTAATGACTAACATTGTCTATTTGTTATAAATTTTACATCTGCATAGAAGGGTTGCATTTGGACTTGGACTAGATATTCTTTCTTTCATTGGCCGACAGTGACGCAGCAGATGGTTGAGCATGAATCATAGACCGTTAAAAAGAATAGACAACTCCTCCTCACTCCTCCCCGTTACCATAATGACCACGTTCGAGGGGGAAATCATGGGGGATTTACAGACTCCTCCTCCCCAGCTCTGACGAAGCATGTTCCTAATAAGGGCATAAGGGCGGGATCTTCACTGTAGACTCGGCCCTTGCGTGACGTGTAGCTCGCGCAGCTCCAATGCTAACAGTCCGACCCCCGTTAAGTAGGAGATTAAAAATTCTTTCGAAAACCAGCCTGGTTTCTTTTTTTTTGACTAACCCAGCGTTATCTCAGGAGGAATATGTAGCCATAGAAAGTGTTTAAAAAATTGAAACCAGGCATTAAAGTTGTTTTTAACGTGTCTAAAGTCCAATGCTTTTCAATGGGGGCCTAGCGATGAAATATGGAGGTACTACAGCAATGGCGGAGCAATGGCGGAGCAATGGCGGCCTCCAGTGTTGCGGTCATAAAGCAGAGCAGCTAGCGGCCATTGGCATGAATCCCACCTCCTGAAGGTGCACACTGTCGTTGTGTCCTTGGGCAAGACACTTCACCCTCCTCGCCTCCAGTGTCTGCGATCACTGGTGTATGAATGAGAGTGTGACTGGGCGAATGGTTCCCTGCTAAAGCGCTTTGAGTGCCTAATGTAGGTGGAAAAGCGCTATTGATTAAGCTAGTCATAAGTGGAAACTCAAATTTGTTTTCTATCAATCTCAAAAAAACCTTTATTTTGGGGTTCAAATTAATCAGGCTGGGAATTACATATCTGAAAACCTTGAAAATAGGTAACGTGTGCACTTGTGCGACAGATTTCTCCGGTCTTTCGTAGCAAGTTTCTCCCAGAAAGTAAGTGACCATATCTGTGGAACTGTTAGCTTGATTCTAACCTTATGCACAGAGTCAATTAACTGGGACTAGAGGCGTTCCAAAGATCATTCATACCGGCCTACAGGAATGATTGAAACAAGGCTTTTCGTTTCATTCTACTCTCCAAACACTGCTGCATCCCCACAACGGACAAAAGACAATAACGGTAAGAGCTTAGATGTCGTTCGATCCAGCTGTAAAGTCGCTTTTAAAGTAGTTTGCAAGTTCGCCACACCCACGAACTGTCAAAAGGAAATCTCCCCCAAACCCCCGAACAACTTTTACATTCCTCTCTTGTCCCGACGAAACAATCTGCGGGTGAAATATCGCTCAATTTCTGCCGAGTTTATCACCTAAAAGCTCGGGAAATATAGACAACAATTTTTCAAAGGAGTCTGACAAGCACCTGTTAGCGCACGCCATCGATCAAGCCGCGACATCAAAGCGCTTCACGAGAGCGGGATGACAATATGGACAGGTGATATAGGAGAGAGAGGTGTCCCGACAAGCGTGCGGCATACTAACGAGCAGCCTCAAAGACATCACAGGGAAACTTTAGATGAGTCCTACGAGCGGCAGGGGAAGGCTTTTAACCATTTTTTGGGGGAAAATAAGTATGAAGGAGACTGTGCATTAAATATTAATACGGTATAGTCTTTTGTTGTGTTCAAAAATGGAGAGAAGATGAAGACTCATTCTATTAAAATCAAAATCATTATTTTATTCCCTGCATTTACAATCTAAAACAAAAGTTATGCAGCTGTCCCCAGGGACACATGTTGATCGACCAGCAGGGAGGGAGAGAGAGAGAGAACCCTCCCCAAGCCACACACAGAAGTACATGATGAAGTAGGCGTGTCCTTGTCAAACCAATCAGTACTCTAGGATGTTTCTTCAGCGCGATCTGACTCCTCATTCTAACACACTGCCCCCCAGTGGATCAAAGAGTAAAAACAACAAAATGTCCGCCTAATTCAAAATGAACCTTAAAGCACAGATTACAATCAACACAGTTTCATCATATAATCATTAAAGCCTATTATGACAAAAACATATATAGAAATATTCAATACTTTATATACGGTATTGTCTTTATGTCATATGTCATGAGAGGTACACTGGGTGAATATGAAAAATGTGTGGTTAGAAGATGCGTGATTTCATTCAAGAGGAACCAAAAAGCAAAGCACAACCACAGAACGCTGAGAAACCCTGTTATCTCGCCCCTTTCTCCATAGACAGCGCACGGACAATAGGGTTTGTCTCAAAGATAATGTGTTTAGCCAAAGCGCTCGACAGCTCTCGACATTGATTTGATCATTACAACTACATCAGTTTATCTTTACCACCATTTCATAAACTAAAAAACAAACACTAAGACCTTCAAATGTGGCTAATATAGAATAGATTATATTGTCTGCCGAGGTAGGAATTCATCTTTGGCTCATCGACACATAAAAACACAAGACTAGGGACAATACCAAGGCCTGGCAGAAAAATACGTTCAGTTCAGTCCCTTTCTGTGGAGATTGTGTTCAAGTCGCTGCTTCATTCTGAATTCCCACAGCACAGGGGACAAAAGACTTCTCAAACACAGCCTTTGTAGCCAGTGGTACTCTGCATCGCCTCCTAGAGTTTAGAAGAAGGTCAAGGTCTCTGAGGTCTTCCACAATCTTAGAGCCCAGTGACGCCATCTTGTTCATATTATTTTATTACTTTAGGTGACCCAATCATAGTTTCTGTCCCAGCTTTGATTAATTGCAGCTAGCATTAGCGTTAACATTTTGCACAGTGTTCAGAAGTACATTCGCGGAGGATAAAGCAGCACTAAGTAACTTGTTTACCTTAATAAATCCTTTCCGTAGTCCCTCTGGGGGTAATATAAGTGTTAATGGGATGATTGGGGGTCTTCATCGCCCCCTGGTGTCTCTGGCCAGAAAACCACATTTGCAACTTTCCCTGCACCGGGTCGGAGCAGCAATACACACTAATGGAGTCACGAAGAAGAAGCTAACAGGCTAACGGGCAAAGCTAACTGCGGGCTAGCGCCACTTAAACAGTATTTACAGCCAGGTTTGAGTGAAAAAAATTATCTCCATTGTCCCTCTGTCCCTTTGTCTTTTCTGTCAGTGTAGTATTTACTCTCACGGGCAATTAATGAGTAAAAAAACACAACATGCTACGACACCTGCAGTGGCGCGTATGGCCTCTAGGGGGCAAGAGTTACTTAGTTCTGCTTTAAAACTAACTCCGCAATTGAATTCTACAGGTTCAGAGCTTCGAATGAGGTACAGCATGTCAGGTATCGGTTCAGACTCGGATATTTGGAATCAATACTCGATACCATCGGTGAATCCCTGTGCAGGTTGTGGGTTACTCTGCGGGCAACCTGCGGTCAAAAATTGCAATATCTTTACAGCAGGTTTTTGACGTAAATATGAGGCGGATTTTCATAAAACAGCTTGTGATCTAGATAATGCTTTTATGGAGGGAGAGCGCGAGAGGATGAGACGCCAGTCCCGGTTCCTTTCTGAATGAATAAAACTACTCCTTATTACGCCTCATTCCTGCCTCTTGCAGATTCGTATCTTGTCGCTATAGTAGGAAGAAACTTTCAAGCACCTTTTTGGACGGACCTGTCACATTACAACCTGTCGTATTTGTAATGTGTAATTCTAAAGGTCAGCACACTACACGATTTTTCTAGTCTTATACGATTTTATAAAGAAGGGGGGTCCACACTACACGACTGGATTTAGTGCGATTATAGAACGTCTGGGGGTTCACACATAACGACTGAGAATCGTAAGAGCGAACACACTACAGGATTCTGACAAACAGCTGATGTTTGAGAACACAGCGCGTCTGTGTCTCTACCGCTTCATTTCTCCTCTGGTTTCAAAACTGACCCAAAATCCGCAAAGATAGGCCTGTGTTTGTGAGCGTGGGGAAACATGTGCGTGTCCTGATTGGTCAACAGTGTCAACAGTGTCACAGGTGAAGCTGAACAGTTCGTCTCCAACTCAGTAAGTGCCGCTAAACTCTGTTCGCGGTTGAAATGTAGCTTGAAAAGGTGGTTCTGGTGAACGTTTGGTGATATAAAGTTGTGCTGTTTCGTGCGGGAATCGCTGTGGCCATGAAATTACTTGTTTGTGCCGCTGTTTTCACAGAGAAATGACGAGGGAGGCACAGCTGTGTTTTTCTGTCTTTATTTACTCATTGTCATTGGCCGCTGGAGTCTGTGTGTTCACTTTGGGGACGGTAAAATCACCCACGTTTCTCCTGTGCGTCCAAAATCGGGCTTAAAAATCAAACATGTTTGATTTCCTGCGACTGTAGTCCAGTTGCGTCTGACTGCTGCCCACACTACACGATTCCAACGCCAGTCCAGTCGTGACCCCTCCCACACTACACGACATGACTCTCTGCGACTGCCTTAGTTTAGTTTAATTCGTTTATTTGAGCAGTAAACATTCTGCTCAAAAGGAGTGGGCTGAAGCAAGAGCTTATAAGCCCCACCCCCAAAATCAATACAACATTTACAATATAGCATCTACATAAAGACATTACATGACAGAACTATAATAATAACTTTATGCTATTGAAATTACATTATCAATCATACAATCAGCAGCATCATATTTAGATTTTCATCAATGTCAAAGGAGAACCAGTTACACTTCAAAGCGGCTTTTTTAACACAGACCAAATTACAAAGCATTGTTTGAAATGTTCATATAGAAAACAGTAACGAAGCACAATGACAACCAGGATCTCGTTTCATGTACGATGTTTAGTACAAAGCAAGTAACAAAAGACAACCCTTAATATAATATATTTCAGCATGTTACCAATGCCAGACCTTGGTAACATTACCAGAAGTCACTATGTTTATATTATAAAGGCACGTTACTATGCAGTACATATTATACTTCATGATCTTGCTACTTCCCAGTTGTCATTACCATCCTCAGTATAATATCAATTTGTGTACAATTTCCTCTTTTTTATTTATTTATTATTATTATATTATTATTTTTATTTTTATTTATTTTTTTCATGTATAATGTATTATGAAAGCCCTACATAGTGTAATGCATTAAAAAGCATTAATACTTATTATATTCCGAGATCTTGCTACTTCCCAGCTGTCATTACCATCCTCAATATCATTTTAATTTGAGTTTAATTATTATTATTATTCATAATATTATTATTCATATTATTATTTATTTATTTAAATGCATTCCCCACGGGTAGGAAAAAAAACCCGCTCCGCGCATCACTACAACCCGCAACTCAGCAAAGCCCTGGTGAAGAAGCACAAACCTAAATGGATCACTTGGCGATACACACTGTCCAGTTTCATCTCCTGTCGATTCTTCTGTTTGTGCTCAGCCTCAAAGCCCAATTAGCCGTTCTTCGCCCGTTCTTCGCCTCTCCCCTTTAACGCCGCGCGGGTTTTAATTGACGACGGGCTGCGTATCTCTAATGCGGCGACTCCGAGGGGACCAAAGACGCTCTCGGAGAAGAAAGCCAACTTCCGCCGCTATTCCTTTTAATTGTCAATGTCACATTCAATCAAAAGAACAGTGTATAAAGTGTTGGGGCTCGGCGAGGCGGGGCGGGCAGGCGGGGAAACTGTCGAGAGCGCGGCTAATTACCGCGGCGGGGGCCCTCGGGGGTGGTCCGCGGCGCGATAGTGTTTTGTAATTAATAGAAGCTTGATTAATCAGATTCTTGTGAGCCAGGTCCCCGCGGAGGTCAGCAACACCAGCGGACACTCGGAAAGGCGTTTAAGACTTTTCAGCACAATGCACGAGGAGATTAGACTGGATTTGATGCCATGACCGACGTTTAATTTCAGTAACAAAAATCCCTCATTGTGGTCGGTTTGAATGAATGGATTAGTGAAAGTTTAGCACTCACTTTAAGGACGGATTAGAATCAAGGGACCACGTGAAGTCTTTTTGAGCATTTAAAGGGATATTTCAGGATTTTTAACATTGGGCCTCATTTCCTAGTTATCCAGAGTGTTGTTGATGTCTGGAGATATTTTTTCTTCAATTCCTGCAGTTCTTATATTTGAAGAGTCTAGTGGCGCTAGGCTAGGGCAAGGCTAAAGCATTTCTATGGTATCAGTTAGCCTGCATTATAAACAGTCTGACCCACTCCACAGTGCACCTGAGGTAAATCACTTATAACACCAGACTAACCATATAAATGTCTGTGTTAATAGAATCATTTTAACCATTTTGCATTTAAAATAACTTATATTTGAGCAGCATCAGCTTCGTGGCTGTAAGCTAACGCAGCGGCGGAGTGATCTGTGAGAAAATAGTCCCTCAAAATGCGGTAATTCATGTGATACAAGATCAGTTATATTTCAAAAAATATTCTATTAACACAGACATTTATATGGTTAGTCTGGTGTTATAAGTGATTTACCTCAGGTGCACTGTGGAGTGGGTCAGCCTGTTTTTAATGCAGGCTAACTGATACCATAGAAATGCTTTAGCCTTGCCCTAGCCTAGCGCCACTAGACTCTTCAAATATAAGAACTGCATGAATTTAAGAAAACAATATCTCCAGACATCAACAACACTCTGGATAACTAGGAAATGAGGCCCACTGTCAAACATCCTGAAATATTCCTTTAACCTCTTAACCCCCGCCTTAACCGAGCACATTTTCTCCGGTTTGGCTTTACCCAAATATTAAAGCTTCTTGGAAAATAGCGACAAAAACGAGAAGAAAACAAGGATGAAAAGAGTTACAAAAAAGTGATAAAAACTCAATAAAAAAGCCCTCCCAAAAAATCAACAAAAGCAACAAAAATATGACACAAAAAAGCAAAAGTGCAGCAAAAGTGTGACAAAAAGGAGGTTAAAGGGTTCTCAAACTGTGGGTTGGGGACCAGAAGGGTTATATGTAGCACATGTAGTGAAGTATAGATAAAGAGTTCAATCAAATTGTGGTCATACCGCCTTTGCTCTGCCCAATCCCGTCAGATCTTGGAAGCTAAGCAGGGAAGGGCCTGGTTAGTACTTGGATGGGAGACCGTTTGGAAACACCAGGAAGCCTAGCGAATGAAGTGAGTGAGTGAGTGATTGGTGGTGGTCGGAGGGGCCGATGGCGCAAACTGGTAGCCTCGCTTCTGTCAGTCTACCCCAGGGCAGCTGTGGCTACAATAGTAGTAGGCGTGTCGGAAAGCTTCTTAAAGAGACAGAGGCCTATTTCAAGACGTTCAGTACAGCCATTTTGAGAGAGCAATTTTATTCAAGGCAGTTATTTTAATTGACTGCATATACAGACCAACAGAAGGTTACGTTCATCATTGTAGTATGCTATAGACTGGTGCTATGTGATTGAAAAAAGCATAATACCCCCTCTTTAAACAAATTAACAGTGAAGCTGAATGTATTAAGCTCTGAATGGGGAACTGGGGGTGGGATTAAATAAGTTATCTTCTTCCCACTCCCTTTCAGGTAGAAATGGATCATCTTGTTTACATACTGTATATTCTTTCTTTTGTTGCCCATTGCCTGAAATAAATGAGTGAAGTATAAAATAAGGAGATGAGTGAATTAAAGTGTTCTTGTACCCAGGAGCAAATGAACGGTGAACGTGGGGATCTCGAATAGTGCAACAGGGCTCACACTAAGCCCGTGAACAAGGCTATTAAAGTCTACTTGGAGAGAAATAAATGAAGAAAACACTGCGGCAAACCGAAGGTAGCAGGGTGAACGGAGCGGAGAGAGGGTCACGGGGGTAAAACTCTCACGCGTTTCCACCACGACCTTACAATTAATTCCATTTCCCTCATCGCCGCAGATTTAGATGAATGGGGCTTGTTCGGGCGGCCGCGAAAGTTGAAAGCTATTACTCCCGAGGGACCCGCGGTGAGGTAAACAAAGCGCATTCTTAATTGGCTAAAATCAAACTCCGGGCCGTCCTGTAGGTTTCTCTCCCGAGGGGGGGGGGGGGGGGGGGGGGAGCTGTGGAGCCAGAGCTAATGAGATCCAGCGGAGGGGAGAGCACAGTCGATGTGACGCTCTCTCCTGGCCCTTCATTTGCGGATGGACGCGAGAGCCTGTTTCATGTGACGAGCCAGAGGAGCATGGAGGAGCCAGAGGAGTCTACCCCTCCAAGGCCCTCGGGCAGCAG
Source organism: Neogobius melanostomus (assembly GCA_007210695.1). NCBI lineage: Eukaryota > Metazoa > Chordata > Actinopteri > Gobiiformes > Gobiidae > Neogobius > Neogobius melanostomus. Next base: position 32,530 of record VHKM01000430.1, read on the forward strand.
CGGTGGACAGGTACGGGCACCTTGGGGAGAAGCCGAACGACTTAAAGGCCCCGAGGCAGCACACGGTAAGGTCCATTAGGGTGTCTGTAGCTGGAAAATGTTGGAAGTGCACAAGTTGGAGAGATTTGGAGACAGCATTTCAGTGTAAAGGCTACTGTATAATGCATTATTCCAGCTGTCAGGCGCTGGACAATGTTGAGATTTTGAGCTCATTTTCTCTTACATATAATTGTGTTAAAGGGATATTTCAGGATTTTTGACATAGAGCCTCATTTCCTAGTTATCCAGAGTGTTGTTGATGTCTGGAGATAAATATACAGTGGGTGGCATAAGTATCGGCCCCCCTTTAACTTTTCGACATTTTGCCACACTATGGACCATAAACATAAATATATTTAAAGAGGGGGTATTATGCTTTTTTCAATCACATAGCACCAGTCTATAGCATACTACAATGATGACGTAACCTTCTGTTGGTCTGTATATGCAGTAAATTAAAATAACTGCCTTGAATAAAATTGCTCTCTCAAAATGGCTGTACTGAACGTCTTGAAATAGGCCTCTGTCTCTTTAAGAAGCTTTCCGACACGCCCCCTTCAGCACACTGCTGTGGCATCTAAACAACACTACTGTGCGGGGAGGGGGCTCTGCTGAGCTGAGGAGCAGTGGTTGGTGGCTTGGCTGGTGACGAAAGGTCCAGAGGCGTCTCCAGGAGGTGGGGGCGTTCCTAGGAGGACTGAGGCATAGCTACACCTAAAATGGCTGCCGTCTAAGTAAGTAAGGGATATTTCAGGATTTTTGACATAGAGCCTCATTTCCTAGTTATCCAGAGTGTTGTTGATGTCTGGAGATATATACAGTGGGTGGCATAAGTATCGGCCCCCCTTTAACTTTTCGACATTTTGCCATGCTATGGACCATAAACATAAATATATTTAAGTGAAATTTTATGTGAAAGACACACTAAGTGACACACAATCGTGAAGTGAAATGAGATTGATTCATGATTTTGAATATTTTTTATAAATAAAAAACTGAAAAGTGGATGTGCATAAGTACAGGCCCCCTTTCCTTTAGTAAAAAAACAATTGCCTTCAGAAGTTGCCTGATGATTTCTGAATGATCACATGTTGACCCAATGACTAGAATAGAGTCTACCTGTGTGTAATCTAATGTCAGTTCAAATACAGCTGCTCTGTGATGGTCTCAGAGGTCTGTTAAGAGACTATTGGGAGCAGACAGCATCATGAAGTCCAATAACACACCAGACGGGTCCGAGATAAAGTTATTGAGAAGTATAAAGCTGGGTTAGGTTATAAAAACATTTCCAAAGCTTTGAACATCTCTCAAAGTACAGTTAAATACATCATGCAGGAATAGAAAGAGTGTGGCATCACTGCAAACCTACCAAGACCCGGCTGTTCTCCTAAACTTACTGACCGAACAAGGACCGCACTGACCAGAGCTGTTACCAAGAAGCCTATGATGACCCTGGATGAACTGCAGAGAGCTACAGCTCAGGTGGGGGAAACTGTACACAGGACAACTATTAGTCGTACACTGCACAAATCTGGCCTCATGGCAGAGTGACATTTTTAAAAGAAAACCATAAGAAATACCGTTTTCTGTTTGCGAGGCCAAGTGGTGGCTTCTAGCAGTGTCTCTAACTGTCTATCATACAGAATGTCCAAACTGGTCTGAAGCCGATGAATTTACTTGACCACTTGACCAGCTGATTCAGGGCGTTTTTGTTTCTAACAGACGAGGCGACCAAGCAGAAAGTTAGGGTCGTTTCGATGAATGCCCGATAAAAAAGTGTCATCACAGTTTTATCTACATGAAAGAAGGACAGTTTCTGAAGACAATACCGTCGTTGATTTACAAACAACAGCACAGTTTTCATTAAAATTCAGTTTACAATCTATAACTGTTCCAAGATACTTGTAGGACTCCACACACTCCACTGGTTGTCCCTTTATATATGTTACGTCATGCGGGAGAGCGCTCTTCCCAATGGCCGCTGGCTGCTCTGCTTTGTGACTACGACACTGGAGGCCGCCATTGCTCCGCTATTGCTGTAGTACCGCCATATGGCCGCTATTCCCCCATTGGAATGCATTGGACTTTAGACACGTTAAAAACAACTTTAATGCCTGGTGCCTAATGTTTTAGAAGTGGCTAGAACTAGATATTCCTCCTGTGATTACGCTGGGTTAGACACAATCAGAGGCACCAGGCTGGTTATGGTAGCATAAATTTTAGGAATCTCCTACTTAACCGGGGTCTGACTGTTATCATTGGAGCTGCGCGAGCTACACGTCACGCAAGGGCCGAGTCTACAGTGAAGATCCCGCCCTTATGCCCTTATTAGGAACATGCTTCGTCAGAGCTGGGGAGGAGGAGTCTGTAAAACCGCCATGATTTCCCCCTCGAACGTGGTCATTATGGTAAACGTGGAGGAGTGAGGAATGACGGTCTATTAATAATATGTCTATGGCTCTTCCTGAAGTCGATGATCATATCCTTTGTTTTTGCAACGTTTAAGAGAAGATTTAAGAGAAGATATGACTCATCACACCCTTTGACAAATTCCTAGTTTGTGAACCTGTTTTCAAACAATGGCAATAAAACCTATTCTGATTCTGATTCTGATTCGTGTTCAATATAGCAATGTACTCCAAAAAAATGACATCATGTGTGTGTTCCGCAGTATGTCGTCGCCAAACTCCTTTCACAGCAAATCATCCCACAGCAGCGAGCTCCATGTGCTCTACTCACTAAATCCATAAATCTGCCCCGTTCCCCTCAAGGCCTCCCATCCGGCAGCCATTTTCCCTCGCCCACACACAAACACGACGTGCAGAGTCCTACCTCTCCTCGACGGGCTTGTCTCCGAACGTCCAGCGGACCGTGGGGCTGGGGAAGCCGCTGACCACGCAGGGCAGCAGGACAGTGGAGCCCAGCGCTTTGGTGACGGGGCCGGGCTGCAGCACGAACTCCAACGCCCGCTCCTCTGCACTCTCTGCAAGACAAGGGCAGTCAGGGTTGGGTCAAAGCGCCACTTTTGGGAAGAGCCTTTAGCACCGAGCAAGGAAATTCCAGAGCTGAAATCTGATTATGCACTAACTAAATGGAGAACTTTGATAAGAGTGCCTTAGATCTTTAACCTTTTCTTTCAAGCACAGATAGACTCGACACAGACTTTAACTATTGTCTACATGAGCGAAGAACATGAGCTAACAGACATCTTATTAATAGCAGCGGCGTGGTGGGGAGGGATACGTAGGTTGAAGACAGTGAAAGGAGCACCCAAACAAAGCCAAACTAACATGGCTGTAGGCGGCACACGCAGCTGCTGCTAAACCTAATGAGCAGCTCCAGCAAACAAACCAAGAGAAAAACTACTTTTATATTGATTTAGCTTCACTTTTTTTAAATTACAGTACATATATACACACACATACACAGGTGCTTGTCATATAGTTAGAATATCATGAAACAGGTCTGCAACAGTTCTGAAATGAGCATAGGGTTTTGATCCTGGTGCTGTTCCATTTGTCCTCCACACATGATGTTGTGTGTTCCTCCTAAACTGTTTGTTGTGTTCTTTAATATGGAGAGAAGATGGAGACTCGTTCTATTAAAATCAAAATCATTATTTTTTCCCCTGAATTTACAATCTAAAACAAAAGTCATCTTGGGCACAACATGTCGGTGGTTCAGCGAGGAGGAGGCGAAGAGAGGGAGGAGCCCCGTGCATGGCCGTTTATAAACACAGGAAGTAGGCGTCTCCTTGTTGAAGAACCAATCAGTGTCCTTGGAATGCTTCTTCTGCTGCGCGACCTGACTCCGCATTATAACACACTGCCCCCAGTGGACTCCAAGAGTAAGGACGATGATGCAGTAAAATGTCCGCCCAATTCAAAATGAACCTTAAAGCACAGATTACAATCAACACAGTTTCATATATAATCATTAAAGCCTATTATGATAAAAACATATATAGAAATATTCAACATGTTCAACTTTGGTTTGTGAAAGAGCACTTGGATGCTCCACAGCACAACTTGATAAATATACTGTGGACTGATTAACCCACAGTTGAATAGTTTGGGAGGAACACACAACATCATGTGTGGAGGACAATGGAACAGCAGCAACATCAAAACCCTCTCCTCACTGTGAAGTCTGGGGCAGGAGAATCATGGTGTGGGGCTGTTTTGTTTCCTCAGGGCCTGGACAATGTGACATCATCAATAGAAACATTAATTCACAAGTTTATGAAGATATTTTGCAGAAAGACCCAAGACATTCACAACATGCACGGAATAAGTAAGTGAACCCTTGTATTAAATATCTGCTGAGTCTTCTTTTGTAGCAATAACTGCTTTCCTGCAGATTAGACGCTCAAACGATCAGGATGAATCTTGGACCATTCCTCTTTACAAAACTGCTGCAGTTCAGCGAGATTCCTGGGTTCATTTACTTTTTCCTCCCTGTCCTGTGAATGTTTACATGTTACGGCCAATACAAATATGATAAAATGTAAATGTTTGGGTGGTATTAGTTTAAGCAGACACTGTTTATTCAATCTTATGATTTTGATGAAGACCACACCACATTTTATGACCAATTTAGGCAGAAATGTGAGAAATTCCAAAGCATTCACATACATTTTCATCTCACTGTACATCTAACACACAAGTGTTTTGATGTGAACAATAACTCTAGTGTTTTACCTTTTAAAATCTCCATTGGTTTACTATTGCTGCTAATCCCATGTTGTTTAGCGATATGACATCACAATCCTGAGCTCTATTGGTATAAGTCGGTATAGTAATTATTGTGACAGGCTTATGGATGTTAGAGCCTGTGAAAGTGCCACACGACTCTGCAGTCCTCACAGCTGACGCGGTGTAAAGTGGGAAACATCTTTATGCACGCGGCGCTCCTCCGACACGCCGCGCCGTTCGAGGACACATAAAAAGATAACGCTCCCACCGGGTTCTTGTTGCCGCTGATTTACGGGCGCTAATATCTCCGTGTGCTGCGGGAGCCCGGCGCTTAACAACTCAGTAAATAAAAGCAGCGAGGGCCGGCGCAGACGGTGCCACAGAGGAATCCGGTCTGCTGAGTTACTGCGGGGACATGGTACCGCGCCGATAACGGGCCTCCCCGGAGACCAGCGCCTGCCTCGTAATATCTGCCTCCCGGGCTCGCCAAGTGGAACAATGGGAACACAGCAAGACACGCTGAGTGTACACGGCCCGTCAGGCTTTTGTAGCACTTTCACCGTCATTTACAACGCGTGGACGGCGAGTGCTGAACAATAGCTTGCAATTTCTTTCATCAGTCACTGCTATAGAGTTTGGGAATGTGATGTCATATCGCTAAGCATTATGGGATTAGCAGCAATTGAAAACTAATGGAGATTTAAAAAGTTAAAACTGGAGTTATTGTTCACATTAAAACATTTGGACACCACAGTGAGTTAGATGTATTTACCAGCAGTAACTCAGCAGCTAACGACGCTGTTCCACGGCTTTTTTCTCCACTTTTTATACTGTTTTTAGCTAATGTTAGTCAATGGAAATGTATGCTAACTATTCATAGGACATACCTTACCCCCAAAAAAGCTTTCTACATGAAGATAACTACATCCCCAGTCTGTACTTTATGTAACAAAGACCAAGTAGGATCCTTCATGCACATGTACTGGAGTGTGAAAAAGCCAAGGCATTTTGGATAACGATTTGTAGTGCTCTTTCAGATATATTGAAGATGACAGTCCCTTGTTTACCATCACTTATTCTTTTAAATGACACTTCAACACTTAAATTAAACAGGATTCAAACACCTCTTTTCCTAACCGGTATAACAGCGGTCAAAAAGTTGTTGGCATTGAGATGGAAACCGCCTCACAGTTTATCGAAGCATCATTGGATTGTTACGTTTTGGACATTTTAAACATGGAACTTTCAGTTGCCAGGATGCATGGAGCCAAAACAAATACCATCTCTGCGTGGCGGATCCTAATTGAAAGGGTCAAATCATGGGCGGGTGAAAATAACGAAATCTTGTGTTTTCTCAGTTAAGCTAATATGATTTTTGTATGTATTTATTTGTGGACTGTATCAGTCAAATGTGAAGCTCTCTTTCTAGTCAAATAATTATTTGGATAGAAAGATAGCTAAAGGCATATTGTAATTGTCTCAAGTCATTTTGACAGTAGTAACCCTGAACATAATAGTGGGGGTGGGGGATTGTTTTATTTTTATTTTTTATTGGTTTTTATTTGCTTTCTTTTTCCTTTTCTTTTTATTTTCTTTTATTTTATGCTGTTCATTAAGATGGGTTTCTTGTGTTATGTGTTAACCACTCTTGTTTTTTTTTCCCCTTCTGGTTTCTGTGGATCACAGTGGACTGAAGGATGATCACTGAAACCAATGATAACAGGAATAATGCTAAAATCAATAAAATATTTTATTAAAAAAAAAAGGAAATGTATGCTAACAGCTGCAAAGATGGCCGATCTCCATGGTAACTGTGGAATCTCCCGAACTCTATAGGGCGGCACAACGGAAATGGAATCAAAATGGCAATTTTACTGGTCGCTAGGGCTGGGTACCATTAACCTCTTACCCCCCGCCTTAACATTTTCAACAGTTCTGTTTTACCCCAATCTAAACGCTTCTTGACTGGAGCTCACAGCCTATAAGCCAGAGTAATGCCTGATTTGAAAGCTAAGACCTACAAAACTGATCTATGATTTTGCCTCGCGTCGTCGTCACTTTTTCGCTGTATTTTTGACATTTTTTCGTTGCTTTTTGTCATGTTATTGTCGTTTGTTTATTTTATCTTCTTTAAAGTCATTTTTGTAAGATTATTAAAAAAAAAAAAATTAATTGTCACAATTTTCAAAAAAAATAAGTAGTTTTTTTGTAATTTTTTTGTCGCGCTTTCATCCTCTTTTACGTCTCGTTTTCCTCGTTTTTTTTCAAGAAGCTTTCAGATTTGGGTAAAGCTAAACGAGAGAAAGTGCTCGGTTCAGGTGGGGGTACAATATCGGGGAAAAAGTGAGCTACTACTGGTATTGAAAAAAACGAAGTATTGAAAGCAGAACCCATCTTTAGATCCTTGTTTCGATGCTGTTGGTCCCGGGACAGCACTAAAGCAGCTCAAACACATAAATCTGATTTCTGCACCATTTTATTCCTGTTTTCCCAATTTCTTCCCCTCATTTTTGCTCATATTTTAATACTAATATTTTCCGTATTTCCTCTCATTTTCCAACCATTATTGTTCTGTGGAAAAAGGATGAGCCGAGGCACTGTGAATGGCAAAAAATAGTGGTTTATTTAAAAAGCGTGTACCGTTTTTTTAAATAAACCACTATTTTTGCCATTCAGAGTGCCTCGGCTCATCCTTTTTCCATTAGTATGCTTTGCCCCACGAGTTTGAAGAGCACCTGATTTGTAAGTTTGTTTGCTATTTTCCTTTAGCAAATTTACTTTTTTTTTACTACGCGGTGATCCAGTGAGCACTCTTCCTCCTCTCTTCTACATTATTGTTCTGTTTTCTGGTTCTGGTTCTGGATGACAAATATCCCCCCCAATAGAATTCAATAGAACGTTGACCCATGTAATGAATATAAACACATCCCGTTACCCACAGGTCCCGGGGCCCACGTACCCGTCTGCACCGTGAGCTGGGCCTCGTCGCTGGACTTGGACGTCCCGCCCCTCTCCACCACGCAGCGGTACAGCCCCGTGTCCGACTCCGAGGCGTTGCTGACCACCAGGGCTCCGGACGACAGCTGCACCAGCCGGCCGCTCAGCTCCACGGGCTGCCGGTCCTTCTCCCAGTGGCTGAAGGGCACCAGGTCCGAATTCACCTCGCAGCTCATCACCGCGCTGTCCCCGAGCGCACCACGGCGGCCGCGGGCTGGCTCGCGAACCTGGGCATTCCTGAAAGACACGAGGGGGAACGGGGGTTTACTGAATGGGGCTTCATGATGACGGACACAACTTAAAAAAAAGTTAATGGGGTACAATTGTGGAATAAATGGAGATGGAGATGAAACGAGGTTCAAGCATCAACCTGTTCAAATATGAATCAAGCAAAAGATTTTTGCAAAGTATAGAGAAGAAGAAATGAGTTGCCACTAGGGGGCGCAATAGGATCAAATTGCTTTTATTAATTAAGGAAGAATGTTGTTGCTCTCAACGGCTGTCATTCTACTGCTCAAAATTACAAATAAAGAATTAGGGAAGGCGAGCTATGGATCTGTTGAGAGGGATCCTCCCAACGGGCTCGTAATCCTCGTCTTTTAACGCACCACACAGCATAGGAACATCATCTACAAAATCAGCTAGTTAGGGCAGCTGCGTAGGGGTTTGTTGATGAGGAGCTACTGCCCTCTACAACTGGCCCGCTCTACACCTGGCTTTGTAACGCACTACACTGTGTAGGGCTTACATAATACATGTACATAATAATATTCACAGAGTATAATATGTATATTAATCTGTCTTTTTAACATAAAACTAGTGACCTTTGGTAATGCTAACAATGTTACCATGGTAACCATCTGAAAGAAATGTAATGATCTCCTTTTGTTACTTGCTTTGTACTAGACTTTGTACATGAAACTAGACCGTTGTTGTTATTGTGCTTCTTTTCTGTTGATGTACGAACACTTCAAACAGTGTTTTGTAAGTTATAGTTCTTTGTAAATAGTTTGTAAGTATGTAGCATTATCATAGTTGTTTTGTAATTAGTTGTTACGTAATCAGTATTGCTCTGTTTTGGGGTATGGTTGGATGCTGCGGGTGTGTAGGGTCTATTTGTTTTGCTGTTGTTTCCTTGTTGCTATTTTGTTCCTTTGTTGTTCCACTGTGTTCTTGTGAAATGATGATTTTAATTGTATTGATTTTGGGGGTGGGGCTTATAAGCTCTTGCTTCGGCCCACTCCTTTTGAGCAGAGTGTTTGCTGCTCAAATAAACTAAACTAAACTACATAATAAACTGACAATGCTAACCAGAAAGCTAACGTTCATGCTACATATGCTAACATTAGCAACGAGTGCCGTTTTTCGCCTCTACTGAACAATCCGCTGTGACAAAACATCCACACGAACATGATTTTGACTTGACTTTATTGGTGTGTGACAAATAGGTTTATAGTTCACCAGAAAACAGCCACACACAAAAAAAAGAGTGAATAATTATGACTCCCGTGTATCTATACTCGTGTCTTTCTCTTTGAAATGTATTCGAAAGAAATCTCCAGTTTTGACGACTGCAATAACCTAACCTCAAGAGGGTTTTTTTTGTTCTTCTTTTGCCTCTGACATTTGAGGGATGATGTCACTGAGCCTCTGATCTCAGGTTCAGCAACAGATAAAAGTTTCCATAAAGCAGATTCTAAAGTGTTTAGATAGACGCTCTGTGATTGAATATGACTTCCTTCACTCATTATTTTAGCGGTTTATTCATTTAACCTAGGGCTGGGCGATAAATCAAATTAATTCATTTAATTAATGCTTTTAAAAACAGACGGAACAGAAAGAAAATGGCTAAATCGTAAAATCGTGTTTGCCGTTCCATGTCCGCCTCATGTGCAGCGTGCGGCCAATTTAGCAGCGTTTTAGACGCTCTGTAGTGAAATGACGGCAGCGGAGAAGCCAGAGACTTTCTGACGAGCTCTGCTGCTTCACAAAGGCCGTGTTGTGTTTTAAGAGTGCGTGGTGGTTTTCTTTTCCGCTAAAACAGACTTTCCCCCGGTCTGCTCCTGTGCCTTTCTCTCACTCTGCTCTGAGAGGACCATTTAACTCCGCCCCTTTCACCTTGAGTCTCCATGGAGACGGTTGTCAATCACAGCAGAGGCATGAGGATAAAACTAAAACACTTTTGAAAACTCCACGGCTTATTAAGAAGTTTTACTTTTGAGAGCAGACAAGGAATATTTAAAACAGAATTAACCATTTTTAAATAAAGGGTTATCTTATCTTATCTTAATGGGCCTAACTGTGGCTATATTATGAAATATTAATGAGCCAGGACTCTGAGCAGTTTACTTCATATGAAAGATTAGGAGACCTTTCTAAGTTTATTTCCAATAAAATCGATTAAAATCGTAATCGTCCAAACTGAGTAAAAAAAATTTAAAATTACCACTACACTAGACCCTGTGACACGGGACTGGGTCACATTAACATCTGATAACGACTTGGCGCGGCATTTAGAGCTCGTTAGTACGGCGCCATATTGGGAGCGACATCTTGCCATCCATATTCACAATCTGAAGTGTGTGTATTTGTGTGCGCGGGTCGGGGTTTACAAAATACACACTTAGCGACCGACCCAATCACTTCTCCTCTGCTAATTAGCCGCTCGCTAATTTAAAAGAAAGACACTGAATCCACCGGCTGTTGTATTTAACCCAACACACATAGGCTGCAATTATTCATGTGAAATATGGACGTGCAGGGGCAGACACTCACAGCTATCTCTAAAGTCTGAAGTCACACAGTTAGTGTTAAAGAAAAACAAACTGGCGTCTGAGAGGATGGAAGAAAAGTATAGGCAGGAGTCTGGAGGGAGAGTCTGTGGGATCTGGAGACGTGAAATCAAGACATTGCACCAATTTGACCATTGAAGTCTTAAGCTTCCACATGAACATAGATAACCTCTGTTGTGTGATTTACACTCATTCAGTTTGGCATTACCCAAACAGCGTATTGAAAAAAGCCACAAAATAGCAACAAAAGTGACAAAAATGCAACAAAAACAGTGATAAAAAGAGCGATGAAAATGAGATGATCAGTTTACATCAGTTTTTCTAGGTCTTAGCTTTCAAATGAGGCGTTACACTGGCCTATAGGCAATAGGGGTGGGAACCTCTGGGTACCTCACGATTCGATACGCGATACATGGCTTACACGATTATCTCACGATACGCCGATACTGCGATAATCGATATATTGCACAAAAATAATCTACAATACATCACGATTAAAAAAAAACATGCTACTTTTAACCTTTATTTTAACATACTACATATTATTCATCATTTACATTTCTTTTCATGTGCTTTGTACCACTTTTATAAATGATCCCTGACTTACTCACTGAAAATGAGTCATAGATCTGTCAGTGACTTCATTTACATTTAAATAAACAAGAAACCACAGTCCTATTTAAAAAGAAATAAATCAACCCCAAATTAATCTTCTTTATAATTATTAAAACTATCATTAAAAGTAATTTATTTGCGTGACAGTGTTTGACACACTTTTGGCATTATTGTTGGACCTGTCTGAGAATCACATTCATTCAATACGGTCGAGCTTCACAACTAGAAGGTCCCGAGTTCGATTACCGTTTTGGGCCTTTCTGTGTGGAGTTTGCATGCTCTCCCCGTGTCTGCGTCCAGGTCCTCTGATTTCCCCTCCTTTGCTTAACCCAAATATATAATTTCACACGCCGCTAGAGGGCACTGCAGGCTAATCGAGCAGCAGAAAGAAAGTTTGGAGCGAGTGAGAAGCGGAGGTTACTGCAATGAAGTAAACAACAAAAAGCTAATCACGGGCTAAAGCTAGAGGAACGAGTTTACAAATGGGAGATTAAACAACGTGCTGTGTCCAGGCGATTGTTCAGAAGTGACACAGAGGATGAAGATTTCAATGGATTTAGTGATTTGGTGTGAGATGGAGAGTTTGGTTTGTTCTTTATGCTATAGTCATCTGATCTGTTTATGTGACGTTAAGATACCAGACTCCTGTTTAGTTCGTTGTTTATGCTTCATGTAGCTAACCATGTGTTATGTTAGCATACCGTACGCCTATTCAGTCTGTTGTTTTTTTTCATTAGGCAATGTTTGACCAGTGCGTCTTATACTCCGGAGCGACTTATAGACCCTTGTAAACATTCCGGACTTAGCTGGAGACAGGAAGCTAGAGTCCTATCTATTTCCATTGTAGCTGTTGTCATAGTAACGATAAACAAATGTCGAACTGTTTTAGGAAATATCGGATAAACCTTATTTTATCGTCTCAAATGTCATTCCTCTTGTTCTGGCACCTTAAGCCACAACAGGGCCACATTTTTCAGTTGTAGTTTTGCACTTAAAATCGCTAGTTTTAGTTTAATCTTATTTCTCTTCATCACTTCCTGCCTCCAGCTGATGTCACTGATGATGTCAGCAGTTAAAGGGTCTATAGTCCGGAAAATACGGTACTAATCTACACTTTAAAACAGTGGTGAGCAAACCTTGATCAAGGGTTCCGAAACTCTTCAGCTTACCATGCACGCCATTAAAGTGACAGTCTGGAAGTCTAAATGTTTTACAAATTGTATCAAATGTGCAAAATCGACCAGCTGGTCTTTCATTTAGCTGTAAAGTCAGTAATAATATACAGTATATATAGCGTTTTATTGTAAAGTCCCTCCTTCACGGATCTCAGCAACGAATCAGAGTCTAGTATCCTCCGGCGTTGACCAATGAGACGAGCTTTTCCTGTGAACCCGCCTGTCAGGTCCAATCAGGAGGGAGGGGGAGGAGCTTGATCATTTACTTTGGAATATTCTGTTCCTGCTCTACTCATTTTGAAAACTGCGAAGGGCTTTCTGGTTAAAGAGCGGAGGGATTTGATTGTTTACTTTCATATTTCACTCCATATCTCCTCACTCTGCAAACTTACAGACCATCACTTTAATAATATAGATAATATCAAGCACAAAACACACTTAAAATCTGGTTTAGCGATATGCTTCTTCTTTACAACTACTAATCAGTTCAAAGCAACCACCGCTAACATTGATGCATCGAGTTCCCGTAACTCAATTATAAAGCGTTCTTCCTTTATTCTCGGGATTATTAGCGCCGAGAAAGCAAAGCGAGCGCGAAAGCTCCGTTTTTTTTTTTCGAGGGGGAGAGAAAAGCATGCTGCGCCATTATCCCGGGGGCTTCTGGAGTTTTTGGGCCGCTGCTGCCTGTTGCCGTGGTAATGTGCGGCATGGGGCACCGGAGAAATGATGAATAATAATTTGAGAGGATAAAGACAGCACTGTAGCGTTTTTGAAATATGTGAGTGGAAGTTGGCCGCGCTCCGGAAAGAGAGAGAGAGAGACGCTAGGATTTCCATACGGCTGAGCGGGATCAGGGCGTCGGGTCGGATTGCAGTCTGAAGTCTTTACAGGGAGAAGAATCGGCTGCTGAGTTCAAAATCGTACATACTTCTTTGGAAATGGGTAAACTGACGACCCGACAATTAGGCATGAAAAGTAGAGATGAAAAAAAGCTTTGAAAAAAGTTTCTTCAAGTCAGTAACTCTTGAATCTGTCTTGCCTCTTCACACTGCAGCATCATTTTAGACAAAAGGGGGTGTGAAGCTAGAGATGCGCCGATCCAGCTTTGTTGATACTGATACTGGGGTTTGAGTATCGGCCGATATCCGATATTTACCGATACCAAGAGACTTTCTTAAAAGTGGCTTTCTCTTTATGAAAATTTTTATTGACTCTTTTCTCCATTTTAAGATGAATAAAGTCATACTTTATTGTCATGATGTTACAGATCAATTATATCGACTGATAAACTAATGGGTAACCAGGATCACTGGACTTTCTACACTAAATATCCTTGGGTATATATGTAGTAGTAGTAGTAGGAGAAGAAGAAGATTTATATAGAGCCTTTCACAGACATGGTCACAAAGCGCTTTACATGAGAGCATTTTACATTCACTCCATACTCGCTGGTGGTGATTATTTTTCGTTAGCATTAGCATGCACCCGCTAGCTTTAGCATGCTATTGCTAGAACAGCATTCTGAGTGGCGATCAAAAATACATTTGCGGAGATTAAAACTAAATCAGTGGTTGGATTCGCCTGATTCTTATAGCTTTAAAATGATATGCCACATGTCCATATTCACTTAGACTTAGTTGGCTAAAGTTGTGTTTTTAAGACGTTAAGAGCCAAAACTGGTATCGGTTTAGTGTCAGATAATTGTAGCCGATAACCGATATGGTATTTTTTCCAGTATCTGCTCCGATATCCGGATCGGTGCATCCCTATATGAATCCATCAATAATTTGACTGTTTGTTCGACTTTATATTTTCCTCAGCATCAGTGAAATTAGCCATGCCTTGCTCATATACGTTGTAAAGAGCTCAGAGTGGTTAAGTGTTATTTTGTCTGTGGGAAAGTAATGACTTTCACCCTTATTAAATCCAATAATGATTACCGTGCATTGAAAAGAATGCAATTAATCTAATCTCTAAATATACATTTTGGGGCGACGGTGGGGCAGATGGTAGAGCGGGTCGTCTCATGATCAGACGGTCGAGGGTTCGAATCCCGCCTCCTGAAGGTGCACATTGTTGTCGTGTCCTTGGGCAAGACATTTCACCCGCCTTGAATGATGTCCTACATTGTTCTGCATCCAGTAGTTCTAGCGACCCACAACAAAGGTCACACTCTAGATCTAGTTATTACAAAAGGTGTTAATATATCAAATGTGAATGTTGTTGATGTTGCTTTATCTGATCATTTTTGTGTCTTTTTTGACTTGTCTGTTACACCAAAACCAGTGGTTGGGCCTGGAGTTATTCAAAGAAGACACATAAATGATACAACAGGGACACAGTTTATGGAAATGATCAGATTTGAAAATCCTCCATGTTCAAATGTTGATAATCTGTTGGACTCTTATACATCAAGCGTCTTAAATGTTTTGGATACTATTGCTCCTGTCAAGGTAAAAATGGTTAACAATAGACAAAAGGCACCTTGGAGAAGTGAAGATTCGGTCAGGGCACAGAAAAGGGAGTGCCGAAAAGCCGAAAGGAAATGGCGCAAGTCAAAGCTCCAGGTTCATTGTGAGATATACAAAGAAGTGCTTTGTGAGTTCAACCAGATTTTGCGTGGAGAAAGGGAGAAATACTTCTCTAAAATCATCGCAAACTGTAGAAACAATTCTCGTGTTCTGTTTTCCACAGTAAACAGATTAACTAACCCTCCAGTTTCACTGCCCTTAGAACTAATCTCTACATCTAAGTGCAATGAGTTTGCAATATTTTTTATGACAAAGTCCAAGGCATTAAAATGCCATAATTTCCACAACACAAATAGCAACCCTGCCACCAGCTAGACACCTTGAGCTGACACATTTCACTCCTGTTACTGACAAAACAATCGAAGAGGTCATCTCCGGTCTGAGTTCATGTACATGCTGCCTTGATGAATTACCCACTAGATTTCTGAAGTCTGTGCTGACCAGCTTGTTACCACAACTTGTTCAGTTAGTTAACATCTCATTTGAGACTGGAGCATTTCCAAAGGCCTTGAAAACCACGGTCATTAAGCCTCTTCTAAAGAAGAGCAGCCTTGATCCCAAGGTACTGAACAACTACCGGCCCATATCAAACCTACCGTTTTTAGGAAAAGTCCTAGAGAAAGTAATATATCAACAGCTCACTTACTTTCTCCTATCTAACAATGTGTTTGATACTTTCCAGTCAGGATTTAGGCCCCACACAGCACTGAGACAGCTCTGATCAAGGTGACAAATGATATCCGTATGAACACCAATGCAGGTAAGGTCTCAGTTTTAGTTCTGCTGGACCTGAGCGCTGCCTTTGACACAGTGGACCACGGGATCTTACTTCACAGGTTAGAAAACTGGGTGGGAATCTCTGGTACTGCTCTAAACTGGTTCAAGTCCTATCTCGAGGATAGGACGTACTTTGTCGAAATTGGCAACTGTGTCTCAGACAAAATTTCCATGACCTGTGGAGTCCCCCAGGGTCAATCTTGGGACCCCTCTTATTCAACCTGTACATGCTTCCATTGGGTCAGCTAATAAACAGCAACAATGTGTCGTACCACAACTACGCAGATGACACTCAGATCTACGTGTCACTGACAGCAGGTGAACATGGGCCTGTAGATACTCTCTGTCACTGCATCGAACAGATCAGTTTGTGGAAGCAAAACAACTTTCTCCAACTAAATTCAGACAAAACTGAGATCATTGTCTTTGGCCCACAGACACAAAGACACAGTGTTATCAGTCACCTTGAGTCTCTCGCTCTAAAACCAAAAAATCAGGTTAGAAATCTAGGAGTAATCATGGACTCAGACCTGAACTTAAACAGCCACATCAAAGCAATAACATCATCAGCTTTTTACCATCTGAAGAACATTGCTAAGATCAGAGGAATAGTGTCAAAACCAGACTTAGAGAGACTCATCCATGCATTTGTCTCCAGCAGGTTAGACTACTGTAACGGCTGCTCACTGGCCTTTCTAAACGAGCTGTTAGAGCTGCAGTACATCCAGAACGCTGCTGCTCGAGTCCTGACAAGAACCAGGAAATACGACCACATTAGTCCAGTGCTCCGGTCTCTGCACTGGCTTCATGTCACTCAGAGAATAGAATTTAAAACGGCTCTGCTTGTGTACAAGTCTTTTCATGATTTAGCACCAAAGTACATCTCTGACATGTTAGAGCCGTATGAACCATCTCGGGCCCTGAGAACTTCAGGGAGGGGTCTCCTGGTGGTTCCCAGAGTCAATAATAAACACGGTGAGGCTGCGTTTCAGTTTCATGCAGCTAAAATCTGGAACAGTCTTCATGAGGATGTGAGACAGGCCTCAACTCTGACAATGTTCAAATCCAGGCTGAAAACAGCTCTTTTACCCGTGCATATGAAAACTGAAAGTATTTTATCTGCACTCTTGCCTTTTACTGTCATTGATTAACTTTATGTTGTTGTTTTATTGATTGATTTTAACTGTTTTCTTGTAATTTTTTCTGCAACTGTGAAGCACTTTGAATTGCCTCGTGTATGAATTGTGCTCTACAAATAAAACTTGCCTTGCCTTGCCTAGGTCATCGCTGCCATCTGATACTGCCCCATATTGTACCACAATTACCATATTTATATATACAAATACACGGACAGTACATGCATATATAAACACATAGTTCACTTCTTGTGTGTCTTATATGTTTTATCATTTGTGACACATTTGTAGAAAACGGAGGCGATATTTGCATATTTCATTAAATATTAGGTGCTTCTCAGTTTTAACACGTTAACGACCCATATTTCAGTGATTCCTTCTCTTTTCTCCTTCTGTTTGCCTGAGCTGTAGTGACCGCAGAGAGAAAGACCACACAGCGGGTGGGTTCACGGTTCGGTTCTGGACGGGTCACCGTGTGGGTCGGATCTGGCCCGAGATCCGTGGCCCATGATTTCAAATAACATCAACAACAGTGTAGATGGTGCATGTACTGTTGAAGTATCGAACCCTGGTTTTAAGATTTGCTTTTGGGTAATTTCTAGGTAAGTGGTAAATCCAAAAATATATGAGCGCTGACAGGAGAAACATGCCACAAGTAATCCTCGCCAAGTGCCAATTTACATCAATCTTCCCACATTGGCAAACACGCTCTCATTCAAACAGAACTGTTGGAGTCGAAGTCAAGCGGAATATGTAATCGATCCATTTTTGGCATCAGGCGGCGAACTCCCGCAGCATGTGGCCAACTGTCAATCGCGTTCAATTATTTAAAACACGACTCACGAGAAATGTGGACTTTGAGACTGAAGCAGAGAGACATAAACGTGTGTTTTGTATTGTTGCAAAAGTCAGACGTTTGTGTGTTAGAATATAAAACAGGCAGATGGGACGCTTTAGTTAATTGGCAGAAAGTGCAAACCGTATCGAAGGTATGAAGCATTTCTAAAATAGTTTTGGACACTTTGAATTAAAGAGTGTGCACGGAAGGTTTTTGGCTAACTTCCTGTTAGCCAGTGTAGGGGAAAGACTACTTCCTGTCTACATTTTAATTCAAATTAAAACAAAAATAAGATTTCAAAAACAGAAGGAAAAGCCAAATCCATTCAGATGGTTGCGCTTTTTACCTGATGTTAGCGTCAAATTAGCATTAGCCTTTAGCTTTACATCCTGTGAGACGTTTTTAACGTGTTACTGTTTGAATATATGTATTTCATCAAGACAAGGCTAACTCTCTAGTAGGACAGGAAGCAGTCGTTAGCTTAGCCAGTTAGCAGGCGGTTGTGATGCCTATTCTCCGGTAGCCCGGCCAGCCAGAATATTCTTTACAAAGACGTGCCTCTGGGATTGGCGGGGGGTTTCTTCAAATTCCCAAGGGTGTGATTGACAAGCTTATTAACCAATCAGTGCATTTTGTGAACAAGGACGTTAGTGGTTTTAAACCAGTACTAAGTAGCTCATGGCCCTAGAGGCCATAAGCGCCACTGCAGGTGTCGTAGCATGTTGCGTTTTTTTTTTACTCCGGAGCGACTAATATGTGATTTAACCAAAGTATGAAAAAAGTGCGACTTATAGTCAGGAAAATACGTTAATCAGCACGTTTCACAACTTTCATGGAGCAACACTTGCAAGGAAATGTAAAAAAAATGCTGAAAGTCGTTTGGGAAACAGGTCTCATTTATCAAAACTCCACTAAAGGTGTGTTCTATTGTCTTGCCCTCCATCGACTCAAGACGAAGGCGACATCATTCACTTCATTATGACCCCGGCCCTCTTTAACATCCCCAAATGTGCATAAATAACTTTGCAGATAACGGGTGCAGAGTCCCCCCCCCCCCCCATCCCCCCCAGCGCTCCGGGCTCCGCGGCCGTATCTCAGCACAATGACTCCTCTAATATGGGCTTAGCTGATGCGCCGCTGATAGGTTTGATATCCCAGCTGCCAATCACCGCCGTATAATCACATGGCTGCGGAAAAGGCATCGGCTTATCCCGCAGATTACAGGCGGGCGGCGGCCATGTTGGATCACATTTAGATTAAGGAAGGGAGAGGACATTGGCACGACTTCCAGGGAATGTTTACGGGGGACACGCTGACTTTCCCCATGTTAAATCTGGCAACATATTTACATTTAGTTTTAGTCACGTTTACATTTATAGTATTGTATTTTTATTGCGTCTCAGAACGATCTGTCATGTTGAGTCATTTTAAAATCTTTTGCAGAGTCATGAGAGCGCGCTGTTGTCCCAGAGTCATAATTCAGCGTATAAGCAGATGGGACTGAATTAATTCCCAGCCAGAAACGGTAAACAATATCCAAGATGATCAGCAAAGTTTGGGATTTCGGTAAATATTGAGAGAGACGCCGAGCTGTTCCGGAACTTCCATTTTATGCTTTTAAAGTTTGTCGGCTTTTTGTCGGCAGATGTGGAAATATTTTTTGTCAAATATGTATCCAAATTAAAGAGGACTTCATGTCCAGTCGTCCGCTCCTGCTTTTTGTATCTGTTCAAAAGCAGGACCGCCCAAAACAAAGCTAAACGTTTTCTTAAATGGACTTGACAAGAATGTAACTGCATAGATGTTGATGCTTCATCTTCTCTTAAAGAATTTTCTTCTTGTTGTCGCCGTCTGTTTAAAGTGTTTTCGCCGTTGCTCATTCATGTTGATTTCTTTAACGTTTAAAATCTGAATTCATGTATAATGACAAATAAAGCAAACAAACAATCGAGTTAGTAATGACTGCTTGTATCCTTCTGTTTTGTGGCATAGATGGTTCACATTTTGTCTCTGCTCTTCTGGCCGATGCCTTTGTAAAACTAGCAACTTCCGTATTTGCCAAACACGCCGTCTACTGTAATTGGTTAATATTAGGGATGCACAATAATAGTGTCAAAACCAGACTTAGAGAGACTCATCCATGCATTTGTCTCCAGCAGGTTAGACTACTGTAACGGCTGCTCACTGGCCTTTCTAAACGAGCTGTTAGAGCTGCAGAACATCCAGAACGCTGCTGCTCGAGTCCTGACAAGAACCAGGAAATACGACCACATTAGTCCAGTGCTCCGGTCTCTGCACTGGCTTCCTGTCACTCAGAGAATAGAATTTAAAACAGCTCTGCTTGTTACAAGTCTTTTCATGGTTTAGCACCAAAGTCCATCTCTGACATGTTAGAGCCGTATGAACCATCTCGGGCCCTGAGAACTTCAGGGAGGGGTCTCCTGGTGGTTCCCAGAGTCAATAATAAACACGGTGAGGCTGCGTTTCAGTTTCATGCAGCTAAAATCTGGAACAGTCTTCATGAGGATGTGAGACAGGCCTCAACTCTGACAATGTTCAAATCCAGGCTGAAAACAGCTCTTTTTACCCGTGCATATGAAAACTGAAAGTATTTTATCTGCACTCTTGCCTTTTACTGTAATTGATTAACTTTATGTTGATGTTTTATTGATTGATTTGATCTGTTTACTTGTAATTTTATGCAACTGTGAAGCACTTTGAATTGCCTTGTGTATGAATTGTGCTCTACAAATAAACTTGCCTTGCCTAATTCTAAGCTCAAAGTGCTTTAAATCTGCGGGTCCAGCTCGCGGTCTTTGTCTCTCCTAAAGCCCGGAGCTGCTGCAGATTCATGAGAGCAAAGTTACAGCAGCAGATGCACGCTCTCCCCAAGCGACTTCTGTTTACGCTGTAAAATACGAAGAGTATTCTTCGTACAGGTGCTCTCCGTGAAGGAAGCGCTTTTCAACTTTTCACATCAAAGTCACTTCAACATTTTCACCACAACAAAATAAGAAAAATACGAGGACATGCATAATGCATAACACACGACCAGTGTGGCTCAATTCATCAATGCTAACTCCTCTCATTCATAGCACTTTGACTGTGAGGCTATTGTCTTTATTTTCTCTGAATACAAAGATAAACCAATTTGTATTTCAGAGAAAATAAAGCCCCACAGTCAAAGTGCTATGAATGAGAGGAGTTTGCATTGATGAAATGAGCCACACTTGTCGTGTTTTAAGCCACTTGGAGCTGGAAAATGCACAGATTAGCCTGAGAGTGTGTCTCGCTTTGGTGCCATCGTATCTACTTCATGTGCAATGCAAACATCAATATGTCACAGGCTCGGATATATTCTGTCTATACGTTTTTTGACTGATGTCAACAAAAAGAAAATACTCAGAAGGAATGATCTCTTAAAAAAGAAGTGAGACGCAGATGAGCAGAGACTTATACCAACATGTATGAATGAAACAGAACACAGCCCCAGGCATTTTCTGCCAGACTAAACTACATAATACGAAGTTCAAAATGGAGATTGATCATGGTATGAAATCTGTGAAAGCTCTAAAAAGGTCCACAGCACGCTGCCTTTAACTCCTGAATCCCACTCCTCTAGTCTCACCCGCGACACAGACTCTATTGTTTTTTAATGGAGTGGCTCTGCACCTTATGATCTCTTCGATACCTTTCAGGACATGCCCGGCGTCCAGAGTGCGTCATTAGCATTTTGGATCGGGGGTCGGGGCCCGGCAGGAAGGAGGGAGTGTCGCTCCTGGCGCCATTGATTCCCATTAATCACCATTGTGCGCTGAAATCGAACGCTCCCAGCTCCATCTCCTCCGACGCAGCGGAGCTATTGCCAATCTCAACACTTATTACCGGAGAGTGCTCGGGCTAAATGAGCCGGGACTGCGAGAGACTGCGCCGGTCAGAGGTTCCCCTCAATACGATCGGGTGCGACGCCAATAAAACGGGGAATTCGTCTAGTTCATTCTCTGTGAAATATCCGATATTAGTGCTGCATGATGTGAGAAACTTGATAACTGCCTTGAACGTTGAACGGTGCGATAATCAACACGTGCTTCATCAAAAATACCACACTGTGATGTCAGTCTATCTCTGTCTGAGTTCAGGCCGCACAATCATGGTAGTTAGTTATTACATTTCATTCTTAATGTTACAACAAGACACGAATCTGCAAGAGGCAAAGAGCCGTGATTCATTTTAATCATTCTTTAATAAACGTGGCGCTCTCACACTCTCGCTCCCTCTTAAGCTGCTTCAGTTTCATGAAAATCCGCCTCATATTCACATCAAAAACCTGCTGTAAAGATGTTCAATGAAGGTTCTTGAGTCGTCTTCTGTACTCATCCAAAAGGCTTCGTCAGCGCACTAAGGTTCAGCTCAGCCCGCAGACTAGATATAGACAACAGGGGAGGAGTTCAGCTTGGCTTAGTCCCTCCCCTTTATTAACAGTTACTCTCACCTGTAGGTAAACAACTTTGTAGTTTTAAGTCTTGGGCTGTATCTGAATGTCCACACTATTCCCTATATAGTGACTATATAGTGGTCACGCCATGTTGTAGGTGCCCGAATGTCCAGAGAGAAAAAAGTAGTGCACTCAAAATTTCCCACAATGCATTCTGAAAAGTAGTGAGTAGCGGTGATCACTACACGGGTCAATATAGCCCACAATGCATTGCGAGAGCCGGAGAAGAACGGCCGACAGCGACAGGTCTTTGAACTAAACAACACAACTGAATGAAATCAACTGTTTCAGTCGTGTGCTGTGTATTTATCATGAGTAAATGACTTGAATGTAAACGGTTACGGTGAAAAGATGCTAACGTTAGCTGCTAACCTTTAGCTCGAGCTGCTAAATGACCGATAGCTTCCTCTCTCGGACAAAAAGGCTTCATTTATGTAAAATCCATGTGAAATAAAACGTATCTGACTCGTATTTATCCATAAATATTCCACTGTCTCATGAGTTTGGTCTTTATCGCACAAATACATTGTTCCCGGAGTTTTAGCAGATGTAGTCACTCACTCTGCTGGGGCTTCGGACACCGGGCTAACACTGGAGTGATTTTCTTTCTTTTTTTTTTCTGTGATGATAGTTTTAATTTTGAAAGTAAACTAAAACGCCTTTAAAAGTGCCAACACTGTCGTTCTGTTTCATAAAATAAATGTTTGTAACAATAAATCAATTCTAATTTTAAAAAATAATAATAATAATCTGCACGCAGCACAGAGAAAGTAGTGGCTTCTGTTCAAATCGCCAACAGAATCAGTGACTATATATTCTACTATATAGTGCGGGCCTATGTAGTGAATGAGGGGTTAGGGACTAGGGTGGACATTCGGACACAGCCTTGGTAGTTCTAAGTCCTAACGACCTAACTCACACCCGAGTTTCAGTCTGAACCGCCCCAATCTCAGCTGATCAGAGTAGCTGTTGATAGAGGGGAGGGACTAAGCCAAGCCTGTGGTCTTTATCTGGGCTGCGGGCTGAGCTGAACCTTAGTGAGCTGAGACACCAGACTAACCATATTTTTAACCATTTTGCATTTAAAATAACTTATATTTGAGCAGCATCAGCTTCGTGGCTGCAAGCTAACGCAGCAGCGGAGTGATCTGCGAGAAAATAGTCCCTCAAAATGCGGTAATTCATGTGATACAAGGTCAGATATATTTCAAAAATTATTCTATTAACACAGACATTTATATGGTTAGTCTGGTGTTATAAGTGATTTACCTCAGGTGCACTGTGGAGTGGGTCAGACTGTTTTTAATGCAGGCTAACTGATACCATAGAAATGCTTTAGCCTTGCCCTAGCCTAGCGCCACTAGACTCTTCAAATATAAGAACTGCATGAATTTAAGAAAAAAATATCTCCAGACATCAACAACACTCTGGATAACTAGGAAATGAGGCCCAATGTCAAAAATCCTGAGATATCCCTTTAATCTCAATTCGATAAAGGTTAATTGTGCAGCCCTAGTCTTAGTGTTTTATACCAGACTCCGGACTAAAAATAGTGAGTCCCATGAGAGGTTTTCCTCCCCCTCGGCTAGGCCACGCCCCCTCATATGACTCATTACGGTCTGTATCTGTTTACTTGATCTCGTGACTCAACAACAAATAACTTAGAACGTGTTAACCAACAAGTAATGTCCCAACACCTCCCCCCTTAGACCCCAAAGCGGATCATCAAACCTAACGAATGCTAATGAGAGGGAGCTGTCCATCATCTCTGGGCGTCGGTGCGATCCCCCGCCCGCCCGCCCCGCCCTTGGGCAAAGCGCCTCAGAATAACGCGCACGCCGCAGCACAATCGCACAGTTGGGTTCCTACTACTCTTAATTAAAATCACACTCGGAATAGCAATGAGCGGCTTAATAGAATATGCAGGAGGCTTTAGGATCTCCCCGAGGATTCTGCCACAATCGCCGTCTCCGCTCTTTTGTTTGGGCGGATACTGTTGTCGGGCGTCGGCAGCTTTGAAGATTTCAGACCCGACCATGTGGAAAATAAGAACGCTGAAATATATTGTCTTTTCCTTTTGTCGTAGCGCTTACTGAAGAATACAAGACTCGCTGTGGGGAAGGTGAGATTGTCTGTAAAGGGGTCAGGAGGGTTAAAGCGGAGTCACGACATGTAAGTGCTGGGACATGTATATGTGTAGGTTAATAACTAATCTAATCGAAATCCAATTAAGAATTCGATTATTACAGGCTGATCGGCTGAGCTACCAACGCAGCGTGATGAATTGTTATTTGTTCCGGAAATTATAATATTGTGGTGTTCATGTTAGAGAGGTGTTTTGGGGGCGTGTACCACAATATTATAATAATTTGTATACGTAGCTCTTGAGATAACGCTACAGATAAGTGCTCACCTTTTGGTAAAAGAACCGAAGTTTAGAAGCCTCTATGTCCTTTACTCAGGGCTGGTTGTTGCAGAAAAGACTCAAACTCTTCAGAGGAGCAGATCTCACAAACAGCTCAAAGCAAACTCGTATTGTTTCATGCCTCTGTGATGATTGTTTCTGTTCCCTTCGCATTTCACATGCTAATGGAAAATGCTTTGGTCCGACATAAACAAACAGCGCTGTGTGATGATGTCATCAAGCTGCGCAGCTCGGTTTGCTTGGGCAGGTGTGAGGGCTGGCCAGCAGGGGGCAGGTGAGCCAGGGATGTCTCTTATAGAGGATTAGTTTAGAACAGTCCGGGGCATCGCGGCCCCCTTATCGATCTGAAAATCTCTCTGGGCCTCCCAAATCATAAAAATGTACTCTATTCTAAGGAATTTTCTATTATTTTACAGCTAAAATTACATACAAAGCAATGATGGTAAAGCTAAATACTGGTTCAAACTATTACGTTTCTCCAAATAAATGTATTTACCTTTTAAAATGAATTTTTTCAATGTAGTTGTTTTGTAGACAAGCTTTGTGGGCCCCCCGTAGTGTCTCTGAGGCCCACCAGGGGCCCCCGGACCCCACTTTGGGAATCACTGGTTTAGAAACATGAGCATATTGAATATAATATTGACTTTTTTTTAACTGTCCAAGAAAATATTTTGCAGGTTTTTTTTTTCAAAGCCAACAAATAATCGTTTTAATCGTGATTTCAATTATTACTAAAATAAAAATGATTAAGGATTATAATTTTATCTATAATCGAGCAGCTACTGTATCAATGTTGGTGAATGCAAATTACAGAGGTAGGATTATGCTTTTCATTGCCTTTTTAACCCCTTACCCTCCGCATTAACCCAGTGCATTTTCTCCAGCTCAGCTTTACCCAAATCTAAAAGCTTCTCGGCTGAAGTTTACAGCCTTATAGGCCAGAGTAACGTCTCATTTGAAAACTAAGACCAACAAAACTGACCTAAACAGATCATTTTCCTCGCGTCGTTGCCATGTTGTCACTTTTATGTTTTCATCTCGGTTATGTCACGTTTTTATCGCCATTTTGTTGATTTTTTTCTTCCTCTCTTGTGGCTTTTCATTATAGTCGATTTTTTTCAAACCAATCTGACCAATACCTCAAATAATGTGTGTGGGTCTAAAGATAATCCCTATGACGTCTCGTAAGGCTCCCCCCTTTTCATGCCCCGTCTGCCTGAGCTATTGTTGCACCATCTGACACAAATATCACTGAAACATGAAATATGTAACAACATGGAGTCAAACAGCCCTGCCCCGAGCTGTACCAGTTTACCCCAAAACGTCTGACACCGCATTAATAATACACACGCACGGTTCAGACGCGGGTCATCCGTTTAACCGTTCATGTTTTTAGCTTTTGTTTTCATTTAAAGCACTAGGATGTTTTATTATTAAGAGGCACTTTGATGGAAACTTAATAACGCAGCGACAATGGAAAAACGTGACTTACAGCCATTTATCTCTACCACAAGTTTTAGATTTCATGAGTTTGCATCAAAGAAAATTCCTAGTTTGTGAACTTGTTCTCTGGTTATGAAAAGTGGCGCCTACAATGTGTCCGCTCCCCGAACGACTGATTTCAGTGCTGAGGTTATTAGGCAGCTCAGACTCAAAACATTCCATACAGCAGCGTGGTTAAAGAAGCCCTGACAGAGGCAACACGTCTGGTTTTAAAGAGCGCTCCGAATGGTTCTGGATGTGCCCAGGTCCCGGTACAAACAGTGGGGCGATCGTTCCTTTGTGGTTGCCTAAACCAGTGCTTCCAAACCTGGGGGCGCCTGGGATTGCAGGGGGGGCCCAGAGCTTTGCCTGGTCAGAGGGTCAGGTCATAAATGATATTATTTGAGCAAAATAAATGATCTAAAATCATCAAATATGACTGAGTAAGGACTACAGGTGCATTAAACGCTCCAATAAATACTTATTACCGTAACTTGCGGTGTGCCACAAGGCTCAATTCTAGGACCAATTCTTTTTGCGTTGTACTTGCTGCCGTTGGGCTTTGCAGACGACGTGCAAATGTATCTTCCTCTCAATGTCAACTCTCCAAACCTTTTGCATCAATGTCTTCAAGAAGTGAAGGACTGGATGTCCTTTAATTTTCTAAATTTGAATGAGAACAAAACAGAGATTGTCGTTTGTGGCGATCTCAGTCTCTGCAAAAGTGCCCTTGAGCCACTTGAGTCTCATCTCAGTCTTTTAAGCTGGAAAAGCAGCTGAGAGCAGTGGTTAGAGGTGGCTTTTTTTAATCTAAGCGCTACTCGCCCTCTAACCAATCTGAAACAGTAGTTCATGCCCTTGTAACCAGTCGCTTGGACTATTGTAATTCACTTTATTTTGGTCTGAGCCAATCCTCGATTCAGTGCCTCCAGATGTTACAAAATGCAGCTGCACGACTGCTCTCAGGAACATCACGATATGACCACATCACTCCTGTGCTTGCATCTCTGCACTGGCTAACTGTTTATAGAATAGATTTTAAAATCCTCTCGCTTGTTTTTAAATGTTTAAATGGATTAGCCCCACCTTATTTGACTTGATATCCTTGCACAGTCCTGTCAGAGTCTGCTGAACAATATCTTCTAGACTATCCCAGGTCTAAGCGGAAGAGCAGAGGGAGCAGAGCCTTCGCTGTAGCTGGCCCTAACCTCTCCCTTTAGATATTAGATCTGCCACGTGTTTGGAGAGTTTCACGTGTTCGCCGAAGACTCACTTTTTTGCGCTGGCCTTCAAGCTGAGCTGAGCTGAATACTTCTCTTATGCTTATTCTACTTTTCTATTTTGTACTAAATGTTGATTGTTTTATTTTATGAACCTGTACAGCACTTTGGGGCAGTGCCTGCTGTTTGTGAATGTGCTTTATAAATAAATTTGAACTTGACCTTATTAGCAATTATTTTAATGTTTTGATGTATTGTGGGGGCCACACTTTTGGACTGTGGGGGCGCGGCCCGACTACAGCACGAACCACTGGCCTAAACAGTCTGTGTGATCTCACAGATCAGTCCCGTTTTAGTCCAGATTAAAGACTCATCTCTTCTACAATGAACTGAATCATGTCCAGGATGTAATAACTTTGTGTTTTTAAATTGTTTGCTCTTTCTGTGAAGCACTTAGGCTTCCTCTGATGTTATCTGTTGTCTGTAATGTTGCATTGACTGTCTGTATGTGACACAGGAGATGTGAACATGATGAGCTGTATCGAAAACAAATTCCACCAATGATTCTGATTCTGATGTTGCACGTTTGCTCTGAACAACAGTCCTAGTATGTGAACCTTTTCACTGACAATGGCAATAAAACCTATTCTGATTTGCAAACTTCTACGATGATGGAAAACTCCTGGATGACTGAAATCCAAGTCTAGCGCCTACATTCTCTCTCTGCAGTTTCAAAGCATTGTGTGATGTAATTTTAAATGTGGTTATTTTCACATCCTCATCCTTTTTTTAAATCCAAATTACGCATGACAGAGCAAACCTACATATTTGATTGTCCTCTGCTTCCTTGTGAAAAGCCGGTACTGTGGGAGTCCGCCTTCCCCAAATGTTACCTAGCAACTGATGAGCGGCGCTTGTGACACTCGACACTGCAATAATGAGCAGTCCTCTGTACGCTGAGTACAGTCGCTGTTCATTTCCCCTCGGCCTCGGTGAAGGATCATGAACTGGAGCAGACCCTGGGTTTACATTACCGCACACACGTACACCGGAAAGCTGATCTGCTGCTGGAATATTTATGAAAAGGCAATGAGAAATACAGAATGACTGCGGGATTCTGAATTTAAACACGCGTTATGTATAATGTAACTCGTCAACATCGATTACTTAGGAAGGCACAATAGGCTGTATTCACGTGACATCACAACGTTCGAAAAGCCTTATATGTGTCATTTATTTGAGCTGGAACAACCGAGTAATTTTCTTTAATGCTGATCCTTTTTCCCATAACCATACTGGTGACTTTGTTTAAAGGGGGGTATTATGTAAAATCGACTTTTTCAAGCTTTATATCATGTTATTATGTCATTCCCTCATTAAACACATGCCTGGAGTGTTGCCTTGGCTCATTCACATATTTTTGAGTAATCAGTAAAACTTAGACGGCAGCCATTTTAGGTGTAGCTATGCCTCGGTCCTCGGTAGTTTCAGCCAAAGATTGGACATTTTGGAGCAAACCCATGACAAATAAAGATCAGGCTAAACTTTCTGGGAGAACTTTATTTACACTAACCCTGAGACATGTGATTTTGTATTATTTTTTCTAAATAAGAATGGGGTATAGTAGGAGTTTATAAGAATATTTGTTCTTCCTACCCTTGTTCTTCTTGTCATGGAATATTGCTATTGTTGTGTTTAATGGATTGTGGCTTTCCCTGTGGTTGCATTAGCATGAAAAGAGAATGAATACATTAAATCAGTACTAAGTAACTCATGCCCCTAGAGGCCATAAGCGCCACTGCAGGTGTCGTAGCATGTTGTGTTTTTTTACTCATTAATTGTCCGTGAGAGTAAATACTACGCTGACAGAAAAGACAAATGGACAGAGGGAGATTGTTCATCCAATTACACAATTACACTCAAACTTGGCTGTAAATACTATTTAAGTGGCGCTAGCCCACAGTTAGCTTGCCCGTTAGCCTGTTAGCTTCTTCTTCGTGATTCCATTAGTGTGTATTGCTGGCACCGGTCCGGTGGCAGGAAAGTTGTAATTGTGGTTTTCTGTCCAGAGACACCAGGGGGAGATGAAAGACCCCCCAATCATCCCATTAACACTTGTATTACCCCCAGAGGGACTACGGAAAGGATTTATTAAGGTAAACAAGTTACTTAGTACTGCTTTAAGCGAAATAAAACCCTAACCATAAGGGTCTTATTACACGAAGTACCTCCAAAGTACTGATACACATTATTCCACTGTGTATGTGCTACACAGGTACAAGTTATTACACATTGTTACAAAGCAGATTACACCGCACTAAACCCCGTAGGTACAATGTATCAAGGTAGTGTGAAATAAGAAAGCGAAACCACTTTCTGTTTGGAGATGTAGATAAAGTGTAAACAATGTGTGCATGTGCTTTGTTTTATTCTAATTTCAGCAAAATAGGGCGCCATGTAACGGCTGCCTCGGTGCTTTCGTGCTCTCATGTTGCGCGAATGTGCCGAAGAAAATTCCTAGTTATGAAATACACTCACACCGTCTTTATCATAGTTTAAATTGAATCGTCTTACACATGCCCTTATACTCTTATAGCCTTATCGTTTAAATTCTTTATAGTTTATTACTTATCTAAAGTTGTATGTTTCATGTTGCACGATCGAAAAAAAATCCTAGTTGTGAACCTGTTCATAAACATGGCAATAAAACCTATTCTGATCCTGAGATTTCTTCCAAATACTGTTTCTCTCTCCTAGAGTTATATTGTGCCCTGTGCCTCCTCTGAGACTATTGATTGATATTTTTATTTTGAGCTACACAACACAGGCACAAAAGCCAGAAAAAAAAGATTGAAAAAAAAAAAATAATAATAAATAACATTCTAGCTTGAAAAGGAGTGGGAAGAAACAAGCTTATTGACTCTCACCCCTGTTCATAAACTTAAATAATAATGTGGTTGCAACAATAACAATGTTTAGTTCTTATTGTCTTACTAAACAATTAACCAAATCTTAAACAACAGTGACAATAACAAGACGTAAATAAGGATGAAAACTCGTCAACAAAGCATCAAAAGACAAAGCAAAATGGCACCAAAAAACAAAGAAAAACAATGATTTCAACGCGCCGACAACGCAAGGGAAGAGCAATAAAAACGTGACAAACAGCACAAAAAAAAAAACGATTAAAACGTGACGTCAATGTGGCAACAGGCAACAAAAAAGTAATGAAGAAGCAACAAAAAATAAGAGGAAAAGCAACGACAACACGGCGACAAAGCCTCTTAGATGAGTTTTGTAGGTCTTAGCTTTCAAATGAGGCGTGACACTGGCCTACAGGCTGTGAGCTCCAGTCAAGAAGCTTTTAGATTTGGGTAAAGTGAGAGAAAATGCTCATGTAAGAGGTTAATGTTTCAGCCTATAGACCAGTGCTTTCTCTCATCCCAGTCTGGCTGCACACACTGAACAGGCCAGGGCCAATCAGAGGAGGGGGCTCAGTGGGCAGGGCCCACATAAAACAAATATGAGTTGAAATAATAATGAAGCGTAAATAAAACATAAATAAAATGAATAGCAGCAAATGTTGCTTTATCATGTTTTATCCCCAGTTTTAAGATTTTATGACATGCAGTTATACAACGGGCCAGCAGGGGGTGGACTTCTTCCTCCTCTGCTCCAGTGACCAGGACCTTTGTGTGAAAACAAACTAATATGTGGGCATGTTGAGCTTCTGGGCATGTTCACATTGTAAAGCCAAGCCTTGAGTTGTACTGGTCAGTTAGTCATATGTTCTCTTTAACGTGTGTCTCAATTTTCAAACATAAATGGCATAATCTTTAATCGCAACACTCGTCCGAAAAATGACAGTCCGAATGATTCAGCCACAGATGCAAGTATTATCTCGACACAAATGCTTTGATATTCTCCTTAGCTCCGATCCTCCTTAGCTCGATTTTTTTCCCCCGTTGCTCGGAGTGACTTGGACTATCACCTTGTGAGCTCGCCGCATTTGTCGTGGCTAACGGAGAGATAAAGGTTATTTCAGCACTCGGTTCTGGTCAGTGACTTTATCGCCTCGAGAATGTTGGGCCAGGTTTCCTCCGGTCTTCTGCATACGTCTCATGTTGCGAGTTAGCTTTGTTGGACCATGAAGGATATCGTTGCCCCGGCAGCAGTGAAGGATGGGTCAGATCCAGATCTTTGGGGCAGTAAAGCCAATGGCAGCGCTGCAGGGACCTGTCATTGTTGTGAATATGAACCGTAAATCATCCTATTGAGAGTTCAGCTCTTTGAAGAATGTGAATTGGTTGTTTCAGAGGTTCTAGAATGTGGCGACGTCTCGCTCAGATGCAGGTCAGGAGTACGGGCTGCACAATATATCGCAAAAAATATGTATCGCGATATTAGGTGATGCAATATCTGTATCGTGAGAAGACACAATTTATCGAACATCACTAAAGTCTTCATCTGACCGAGATCGACACATTTTCTTTGGGCAAACTCAGCCCAAAAAATGCACTGGCTTTATAAATGTGTAAACGTTTCCTAATGTAGGTCAATTTCGGTTGTGGTGTGATGATGTGTTTTTTTTAAGTGTTGTTGACACAATTGAAACAGTTTTTACATTTGTGTCTAATCAGAATGGAAATATGTTGATGCTTAGAATGTTTAGTGAAATCTTATGAAATGCTTTAGTGAAATGCTTTAGTGAAATGCCGCAATAATATCGCTATCGTGATATTGCACAGCGGTATCGCAAATTACTTCAATATCGTGCAGCGCTAGTCAGGAGCAAGTTTTTCCAGATTGATTGCACCGCGTTTTCAGCGGTAATATCCACATGAACTGTATTATCATCAAAGCCTCGACTCCTTTTTAAAATGGAACTGGAGAAAGTGTGCTCGGTTAAGTCGGGGGTTAAGAGGTTAATCAAGGGCTTCTGGAGGATGTTGCATTTATAACAATTACAGCAACAGTGAAATAAAAGGCAATGATTTTGCGTGATTCGCGATGTTGCGCTTAGTATCATTTCATAATTTGGATCTTTTTCTGTGAATATGAGGTCACTCTTCATCAGAAACTGGAGAAGCAGATACTGACTCAGAGGAATGGAAATACAAAACACAGTCTAGGACTACGATTGGATCCTTAATGGCTTTTTACAGATTATGGGAAAATGTAACAAAACTTTTCCAATGTGTCTCATTGTAAGAAACACATTTAAAGAGTTCACCACCTCTGAAGAAGTTTATTAAGTCCACAAAGAGAAAACATTTGTCAGTGTCCGCGACGGACAATTGCGGCCTTTTAGATCTGATAATTACGACCATAAAAATCGCATTTCTGGTTTTCGATTAGCTATTACTCTCACGGCCTCCGGTGCGCAGGCGAAACCAATTTGTCCATTCACACCAGGCCTGTCTCGCTGAATAACAGCGCCTCATTGGCCCCTTCATTATTTATAACTATACTTTACCTACAACAGGTAGTCAATCCATCAAGGCCAAAAATGCGCTCGGGCAATTCCATTCAAAGTTGTCCTAAATCTTTGC
This sequence comes from Neogobius melanostomus, assembly GCA_007210695.1. Classification (NCBI taxonomy): domain Eukaryota; kingdom Metazoa; phylum Chordata; class Actinopteri; order Gobiiformes; family Gobiidae; genus Neogobius; species Neogobius melanostomus. Next base: position 65,298 of record VHKM01000430.1, read on the forward strand.
GCAGTGATAAAGCCAGACGCCGATAAGAAGATAAATTAGGCGGCGTGAGAAGACGGCGAGATCGATAGCATTGAAAAGTAAGAGGCGGAGAAGAAGAGCGGCAGCAAAGTCCAACATGCAGATCCGCTCCTATACAGCTCGATATGTGGCGTGTTTTACTACCGTTAAAACACACAATACGAATAAACCCTATTCTACAAATCATCATCCAGGGCAGCTTAGAGTCATTGGTTACACAACGTTCAACACATTTTCCCTCAATAGTGAAAACTGTCTTGGGCACAAGGTGTTTCTTAAAGACACATGGAAATAAAGGCATAAAAGGGTTACATGCACCGTGGTTCAAAAAAGAAATAAGAAAGAATGATCTGAAGAAGGCAATGTCCGAAACGTTATCCTTTGATAAATAAATACATACATTACATCAGCTATCGAGTGCATGTTGCTGCTTTTTCGATTTTATTAAAAGGTAACTAATCACAAAATGTATCTTTATATTTGTTCAAATTCTGCCATTAGCTCGTGTCAGGTTCAGGTCAGAGTTCCCTGAGCGCTCTGGTCAGACACTTCTACTAGAGGGAAACCATTTTTATCTACCATGCAAACTTATATAGCACTTTTCCACCTACATTAGGCACTTAAAGCGCTTCACATCAAGGAACCACTCACCCATTCATACTCCAGTGTACGCAGACACTGAAGTGTCTTGCCCGAGAACACGACGGCAGTGTTCACCTGCAGGAGCCGGGATACGACTCCAATCATGAGACGACGCGCTGTCACCCCGGGACAAAGACCTGAGGGGTTTCTGTGGTCACTCAGTCTTTAGAGCAGTTCTCGTTTGAAAGTCTGAGCACGGACACGTTTGTACCTAGAATGGCTCGCTTAGCTGGAGTCGCGAATTTGTGAAAAAGTGCCACATAAGACTAATGTATTTTCATTGATTATGAAGTGTGGTTGGGGAGCCAAACTTTAGAACTTGGCAGACAGGCTGAACAATTTTGTAAAACTTCATCATCTGATTTAACTATCTCTGGCATTTCAGAACTTGTTTACTGATGTCTCTGAACTACTGGTTCAGCAGATTTTACAAAATAAGACTCAGTGTAGTCGGGATTCTCCAGAGGAGATTCTATTACTTATATGCAGACTTTGCCTTTTGGAAATTGTGAGTTTTCAAATTGCAATTTCAGTTTGATAACCATCAATCACGTGGCCTTAAAGGAGACGTGTCGTGCAAAATAGATCTAGATGACATTGATCTCTCGTCACAAACAGACCTGGAGAATTCAAGCACTTTACAGTCATCTTATTCACTGACACACACGCGTCCTGGATTCATGGATTTTATTGCATCACAGATGAAACACAAACCTGCCCTACACATTTTTTAAAGTCCATAATCCATCAGCAGATCAGTTCTGAGTTCAAAGTGTGTTCATCCTGGCGCTAGCATGCTATTAGCTGGTAGTGAAAGCCTTCAGGGGCACAATTTGAACTCCCGACCAGCCGTCTCTCACTCCTTACCGTCTTTTCTTTGGATATACAAACTTCAGAATTACAAAAGGACAAACTATCGATGCTGAGGTTCCCAGAGGGATGTTTTAAGCCTCCCTTATGCACGACACGTCCACTTTACTCTGGCAGACATTTGAAAAACACCTCTTAGCCTGTCCCCTCGCGGTTCAGGAGACCAAAACCTTCTTTTATTAGCCTTGTGGACGTCCGCGCCATGTCCCGGTGAATCCCCTTTGTACAATCTGTCCCGACTTCACAGCATTCCACTGTAGGCGCCCGCTTTGAAGACCTGCTGCAACATAAATGAGAATTAATCCCCTAACAGAGGGTTCAGGAGCTGCAGGGGAAGGAGAGTCCACGGCGCGCTCGCTGCATACTTATGACCACATATGAGGGCGCAATTAAAAAAAAACAGGTCCCTATTGATCACTGGAGAATGATATATAATGAAAGACAGCTTTGATTGGGGCGGCAGAGTTAACTAAAAGCCACGGGGCAGGAATGCTAAGCAGCTAGCGCAGAGTTGGCCTAAAGCTGAAGTCATGTGTGAATTAAGCTAATGAACTTTTGCGTCCTGTTTATAAAGGCAATGGTCTCACGAAAGTATCACTATTACGAAACAACACACTGCAGACGTGTACTTACTGCTACATAAGTCACAAATCAGACTCTTTGCGTGTGTGTGGATGCAGATGCTTTCAATAAGCTTCACGGCCTTTCCAACAAACCACGTATCATACGGTCACAGTCAATGGCTCGAAAGGGATTGAACTGCCAACCTACATACAGCACATTACGAAACCATGTTGTAATATTGTTTTCTCATTAACACATACTATATAGCTCACATTGCCTCTACACAAAGCTTTATTTAAAGATGCTAATAGAGTTCGGGAAAATCCACTGTTACCATGGAGATCCGCTATGTTTGTGGTTGTTAGCAAACATTTCCATAGCTAAAACATAACCTATAAAAAGTGGAGAAAAACCTGTGGAACAACTCCATTAGCTGCTGGTAAATACATACATACAAGTGTTTTAATGTGACAATAACTTCAGTATTTTATAATAGTTTATTATTGCTGCTAAACCCATGATGCTTAGGGACATAACAATTCTGAACTCTATCCACCTTATTCCTACGCCCCATGAGCCTTTGCGTGAAGAATGAGAGGGACCGCTGTTTGTTTGCATGTACCGTATTTTCCGGACTATAACTATATATATACTCGCACTTTTTTCCATTTGGCGGGGGTGCATCTTATGCTCCGGAGCAACTTACAGTATATGTGATTTTTTATTTTTTTAATTCAAATATATAATTTCACATGCCGCTAGAGGGCACTGCAGGGTAATCGAGCAGCAAAAAGAAATTTGGAGTGAGCGAAGAGTGGAGGTTACTGCAATGAAGTAAACAAAACAAGCTAATCACGGGCTAAAAGCTAGAGCCACAGCTAGAGGAACGAGTTCACAGATGAGAGCTTGAAAACATGCTGTTGGGAGAGGATGTCAATGGTGCAGTTACATCTCCGTGCCCAGGTCGTTGCCAGGTGATTGATTTGGAGTGAGATTGAGAGTTTGGTTGTTCTTTATGCTATAGTTATCTGAACTGTTTATGTGACGTTAATAGACCAGACTCCTGTTTAGTTCATTGTTTATGCTTCATGTTATTAACCATCAATGTGTAGCAAACCATACGCCTATTCAGCCTGTTTTTCTTCATTAGGCAATGTTAAACATAGTGCGTCTTAATCTCCGGAGCGACGTATAGTCTGGAAAATACGGTATATTGTTTGCTCTAATCCACTTTTTATGAGCTTACAGATGTAAACTATGTGGGAACACGAGCCGTCACAGCTGAAACGATTATGCGAGAAAATCGCACCATTGAAGAGTTTTCTGACCCGTGGGCGTGTTGGTCAAGTCTCCACTTAACCTCTGTGGATATTTCTAGTTCTGCCATATTTCACAAAGACTTTCCTCAGATGTGGTACTGTAGGATTAGAGAAACGATTGTCAGCATAAAAACACCTTTGTTTTGTGTTGATTGGTCAATTATCCGCAGAAACAAGCCATGCCTGTAGTTTAATTAGGGCAAAGGGTTTTACTCAAAAACAATCAGAAAATAGTTGGAACGCTCTTTCCATAACTTTTAAAATGCACTGTATACAAACCCAGCTCAGCTTGTGTCGCCTCACGGGGCTCGGGTCACAGTGTGAGCAGGTCAGTCGTGTTATCGCTCTTTGCAGTGTAAAACACCTCCAGCGGATCCCATACTCATTTCTACATGAGCGACCCCAGGAACAAGGTAGATATTAGTCTATTATTGCTGCTAATCCCATCATGCTTAGCAATATGACATCACAGTCCTGAACTCTGTAGACTCTCTGTGCACGGAATGTTTTGCTAACTTCCTGTTGGCCAGGGTAGAGAAAAAACTACTTCCTGTCCACATTTCATCATCAATAGATACAAATAAGACTTTAAAAACACACAAGAAAACTTAAATAAATGTCCAGCCAAGTGTGTTTCACTTATTGCTAGCCGTTAGCTTCGAGGCTAAAACACTTGTAAAAACTAAAGTCTCCTCTGGCGAAGTGTAAAGTTTTTCACATGTTGTAAGTGATAATACAGGTGCTTCCACTAACTGTTTCAATATGTGTTTATTTCAACAAGACGTGAACTCTTTATAGGAAGTAAAACACAGACGGGAAACAAAGTTAGCCTCATGTTGCTACGCTGAGGAGTCCCTGCATTACTTTTTACTTTTAACTGTTTACATTAATCTAGTTCTTGTTACACTGGTCTTGGAGGAAAGATTTCTATTTATTGTGCCCGTTAAGTTTGATCAAAGTTTACACAAGTTCATCTGCACAACTACACACACAAACACGACAAATTGCTTTTATAACTTCTTTATGATCATGAGTCTGAACTTACATCATTCTTTTAAGTCTTATTTTCAAGCCTATGGGGTAAAACTAATGGGGGTAAATACGCTTTCTGAGCCGCACCGGTCTACATACCCGTACGAAGGGGCATAAACAATGACACATTTTTCAGTGTAAGGAAACTTTACTGCCGCAGTAAACCTCCCCGGGCTGTTTATGGAGAGGTGATGGTTTATGGCGATAGCTCATTTTGAAAGGCAGCAGCATGAAAGCACTAGGCCCCACAGACCAAGGGGACGATTAATTAATAAGTGCGCGGGAATCCAATAAAGATGTAAAGGAGGTCTTCATAATGAGTGGAGGCTGAATACTGATGCTGCAAAGGTTTACACAATAAGGCCTGGCAAAAACAAAAAGCTTCAACACTAGGAATAAGGTCAGACTCTGATATTTGGTTGATAGATTAGGACGGATTTGACTTGATTAAGGCTGTATAGAGCAAGTGCAGGAGGTGGAGTTTGAGTAATCAAAAGTCAAAGAAGAAGTCTGAGGCACTCGGTTATGTGACAAAATAAATGTCCTTTAATGGAAAATTGGACAGCCTATGCGTTTCAAACATGTGTCTTTGTCAGGGCATAAGAATTAGCACCAGGTGTGTCACTTTTGAAATGAGAGATCATGTGATCAAAAATATTGACAAATATATTAAAATAATTTTTTCTTCGCAATGCTTGGACCCCTCCTGAAACTGCCACCTTAACGTGGTGGAGGGGTTTGAGCCCGAATGATCCTGGGAGCTCTGTGGTGGCTTTCTGAGCACACGCCTTTTTTTTTCCTCCGCCAGTTTGTGAATCCGTCTTTGGATTGAACATCTGTTTTGACACATGACAAATGGGAGGCAGCTTCTCCAGTCCATCATCTGCGCTGCGTTTCTTCTCGTCCCGCCTCCCGACTAACCGTCCCTGCTGGTGGAACCTCAGATATTGAATTATAATTTCTCTGACAAATGTTTGGATTAGATCAGTTCACATCTCAACATCCAGGAGCTTAACATCTGAGAGGAAACTGGACCCCTGGTAGGGTCTCCCATGGCAAACAGGTCCTAGGTGACGGGTCAGACAAAGAGCGGTTCAGAAGCCCCTTATGAGAGACCAACAGGCCCGGTTAGAACCATGAGGCCGTCCTTCTGTGGACCCACCACCTGCAGGGGGAGCCATAGGGGCTGGTGCAGCTCCAACAGCTGCCCCCACGACCCGGCAACGGACAAGATGGATGGATGGACAATGGTAAATGGACTCAGCGCTTTTCTACCTTTATCAGGCCCAAAGCGCTTTTACAGTAAGGAACCAGTCACACATTCACTCTCTCATTCATACACCAACGTACGCAGACACTGGAGGCAAGTAGGGTGAAGTGTATTGCCCAAGGACACGACAACACTGTGCATTTGTGGGTGCTGGGATTCGAACCCATGACCTTCCGATCGTGAGACCACCGTTGCTCCACAATGAATGTAGAAAACCTTAAAACAGAGCAATATTGAGGAGATCAGGATGAATGATAGAGGCACCGACACATAGAGTAAGCAGTGTATTACAGTAAACGCAGCACGAATCATCACACGGACCTCTACCTCTCACCACATCACCCCCGTCCTTTAACAACTCCACTGGCTTCCCATAAAACATAGAATCAACTTCAAAATCCTCCTCATCATATTCAAAGCACTTCATAACCTGGCCTCTCCGTACATATCTGACCTCCTCCACATCGCAACTCCTGCCCGCGCTCTCCGCTCCTCCTCCACTCTCAAACTCTCCCACCGGCCAAACTCGTCACCATGGGGCACAGAGCATTCAGCCGCTCTGCTCCCCAGCTCTGGAACTCTCTCCCCTCCGACTCCCTGCCACTCTTCAAATCCAGACTCAAAACTCACCTGTTCAAACAGTCCTACAACACCTATGCTGCATCCGAAACCAGTAAATTGGTAAGAGGTCTTACGCCAAACCGGATGTGCGTCAGCGTCCGCCATGATAAGATGCGTCCGAATTGGGCTTTCAGTTAGGAAGGAGTTAGGGAAAGTGACCTGTATGCTAACTATCATAACCACTTTAGCATAGGGACCTCTGATGCTAACTATCATAGCTACTTTAGCATAGGGACCTCTGATGCTAACTCACTGGCGATTAGGAGCTATGTGCCATCCCATAAGCCACTGCGCCAATCTCCCCACCCCCCTCGCGCCCACCCTCGAGTGATTCATGCGCAACCACTGTTGATTGACAGGTGCACATTTAATAATAATAATAAAAAAAATATTCTGCACAAGCCAAACTTCATAAAAGTGACAAAATACATGTTAGAGTCACCACAGCTCAGTCACATGGTTTTAAAGAGCCTCCTCAGTAAATGGCTTAAATGAAGCAGTTTGTGCTTTTGCTTCTTTTAGTAGAAACTTAAGCCACATGGCTAATTTGCATACTGTAGCTTTATGAAACTGCTGTTGAGATAAAATAAAGGGAAATGTGAAGGATCATTTGGATGTTTCTCTTTTTTTCCCTTAAATGTCTTTATTTGGACACTATGTTGTTGTTGGACAATATACAGTAGGTGGCGGTATGCGCTTTTGTTTGGCCTGCACTGAACTTTAAAGAAGAAAAAACAGCTGTTGGTGATGTCACTTCCCCTTCCCCTGGGTAAGGACGGTCGAATTGGGCAAATGCTGCTGAAGCAGAAGTTCACTAACTGCATAGAGATCTAACAGCTGACCCCATGAAAGGTTAAGGATTAGTTGCTAGTGTTAGTACTTAGAGGCTACAATTTAACGGTTTCGGATGCAGCCCTAGTTACGCGCGCACCCTCTCAATGTTGTACTTTGTTTTATTCTCGCTCTTGTTTTTAATGTGTGTCCATTGTACAGTGTCCTTGGGTGTTCTGAAAGGTGCTTTCAAATAAAATGTATTATTATTATTATTATTATTAAGAGGCACAGAGTTCACAAAAGATTTGTTACATAGAAGAGGTGACGTCCATTTCTTCATTTAACCCTTGTATTGCAGTTGGCAAAATATGGGCATTGATAGGTCCCTTTCTTTCTTGGTATCCATGAAAGAAGTGCTCCGGTTTATCTGAGGACAGCTTTACCCGTTTATGAGCCTTCTACAACTACACGGACCCTCAGACGAACTCACGTTTCCTGCTTTGAACTCTAATATTTGGTTGTTAGCGTGCTCATATTCCAGTTTCCTCTCACAATGTTAAGCTCCTGGATGTTGCGAAGCGAACTGAACATGGGAACATTTTTCAAAACTGATCTAATCCAAACATTTGTCAGAGAATTATAATTCAGTATCTGAGGTTCCACCTGGAGGACGGTTAGTCGGGAGTCGGGACGAGAAGAAACGCAACGCAGATGATGGACTGGAGAAGCTGCCTCCCATTTGTCATGTGTCAAAACAGATGTTCAATCCAGAGACAGATTCACAAACTGGCGGAGGAAAAAAAAAAAGTGTGTGCTCAGAAAGCCAGAGACGAAAAGTATTCAGATGAATCTTTTACTGTAGCTCAGCGCAAGTCTGCAACTTTACCTGCCTGACTGTGGTTACACTTTGTGGAGAAAAGAGTCTGGAATGGATGTAGAATCATAAAACAGAAAGATCGACCGGCTCTTTTGAACGGCTCTTTAAGCTTTTTTCAGTCAATTTTACCCAGAACTCCCCTGAACAAACACAGGACTCAGCCCAATAACAGAGCAGGCCACACAAGTGAAAGCTTTTTGCAATAAAGTCAAAGCTAAACGGACTGAAAATGATTTCTCAGACAGTTGCAGCTTCTTTCTATTAGTTTTCAAAGCGTAAATGTAAGTCCCGTTGTAATTTAAGATGATTTAAGATTTTTTTCTTAAATTCATGCAGTTCTTATATTTGAAGAGTCTAGAGGCGCTAGGCTAGGGCAAGGCTAAAGCATTTCTATGGTATCAGTTAGCCTGCATTAAAAACAGTCTGACCCACTCCACAGTGCACCTGAGGCTAATCACTTATAACACCAGACTAACCATATAAATGTCTGTGTTCATAGAATCGTTTTTGAAATATAACTGACCTTGTATCACATGAATTACCGCATTTTGAGGGACTATTTTCTCGCAGATCACTCCGCCGCTGTGTTAGCTTACAGCCACGAAGCTGATGCTGCTCAAATATAAGTTATTTTAAATGCAAAATGGTTAAAATGATTCTATTAACACAGACATTTATATGGTTAGTCTGGTGTTATAAGTGATTTACCTCAGGTGCACTGTGGAGTGGGTCATTTTTTAATGCAGGCTAACTGATACCATAGAAATGCTTTAGCCTTGCCCTAGCCTAGCGCCACTAGACTCTTCAAATATAAGAACTGCATGTATTTAAATAAAAAATATCTCCAGACATCAACAACACTCTGGATAACTAGGACATGAGGCCCAATGTCAAAAATCCCAAAATATCCCTTTAACTGCTAAACTCTACCCACAAGATGGTGAAAGACTGCTGTGGAGCGGAGGGAGCTGCGCAGGAGGAAGAGCTGAGCCCAGTGCAGGACACCATGCTCTGAAACAGGGGACAAACCCCAGGAGGCGCTGCACCGTTTCAGAGGATCCGGGGATCACTGAAGGCAGCCCAGCCAGGTTTCCTCCGGGTGCTACGGTTTTCCCCGACCTCCGGGTCAGGTCGGACCCACAATGGCAGCGCGGCTCAGTCGCAGAGGCTCAGGACTAACACTTGAACACTATTTGTACAATGACAAATAAAGCACTTACTTACTTACTTACTACCCACATCTGCTTTTGCCTCATTTTCCAGTAAAAAACAATATCATTTCTCTTTTCTTCGGTAAAGCCACACAAACCATTCATATATTGCAGTGGTTCCCAAAGTGGGGTCCGGGGCCCCCTGGGGGACCTTGGAGACACTACAGGGGGGCTCCCAAGCTTGACTAGAAAACAAGTACATTGAAAATATATATATTTTAAAAGGAAAAATACATTTATTCGCTAAAATGTATTACTTGGAACCAGTTTTAAACCCCAGTCATAAGTTGTGTTTCCATCAGAGAAAATGTGCATAATAAATGAGTATAACAAAAGCGAATTTTCACACGTTTCCATGCAAGAGTGTTTGCGAATCGTGGCTTTGGTTACCTGGTTACAGCAGGCAGCTGCATGACGCAATTGCAGTATTTACCCAGGAGAGGGCGCACTGTACGTTTTTGATTTCACTTGCAGTAAGAGCTTTTTAGTATCGTTTTTGGCCAAATTAATTTATGTCAGAATTAGCTGCTTGTTTTTACTCGTAATGCCATGAATAAATGTTAATTTAGGCGACACTAAAGCTAAGCAAAAGTATCTTAACTAACTCGCTGCTGCTGCTCTGAAGTCTCGCATGACCTGTAAAGGCTGGACAAACAAAAACTATCCCAGAGTGAGTTTATGTTTCTAATGAGGATCAGGAGCGTCTGCGTCTCTGGGCAAGTGTTTTGTTGCTAACTTGGTCCATAGTTGCAGACAGTGTTGTAGCAGAGACAGCGATGTTTCAGCCTCTGCATTGGGAAATATTTTTGGACTAGAGACGACCTGCTACCTTGCTCTTCACTCCTGTCCACAGGTCGGCTACGCCAACAGGCACGTGTACTTTATTTGCTACGTCAAACTTTATGCGAAAAAACAGTTTCCATCTTCCAAAATGCTCATTTACACTTATGCGCACAAATCAAAAACCACCTCGAGCGAGCGGATAAACCTTTTATGCGAATTAAGAGTTTAAATGTGAAATTTGGTGTTTCCATCACTCCTTACAAATGCAAAGCTTCAAAATGCGCATTAAAATCCAGTGATGGAAACGCAGTTATAGCTAGATGTTGCTTTTTATGTAATTTTAGCAGTAAAACAATCAGAAAATTCCAATGAATAGGATAAATTATTTTCTATGGGGGCCCCCCCGAGAGAATTTCGGATCGACGGGGGCCGCGATGTTCCGGACTTTAGGAATGGCTGATATATTGTATTGCACTGACCAACGTATCGATCCGGAATGCCATTTTTCCCAAGGTTGAGCCAGGTTTAGCATCTCCAGCGCTTCACCCTACGGCAGAGGAGTATTTTAACCGCCGAGGCAGATGTTTTGCGCCGAAACGGCCTTGGAAACATTTATGAGAGGGAGAACGGATGAGCCGCGGGGCGCAGATGCTGTTTACGGCACGAGGAGGACGAGGAGGGAGGGAGGAGGGAGGAGACGCCAGCCCGATGATTGCGATGTTTCAAACTCATTACCCCAGCGAGGCTTTGTTTGGGGAGCCACCGAGAGGAAAAGACAACACGGCGATGTTATATGAGGCAGAGAGATGCAGAGCGGGGGCGTTTCATTGTTATTAAAACGACTGTCAACAAATGGTTCAAAGAAATCAAATCCCAGTCTTTCGTTCAGACAGTTAGCTTTATGGTTTTGATGTTTGAGTGTAAGGATGCTACAATATTGTCCTTTCTAAGCAGCGCCCCGAAGTCTTTCTGCATTTTTTTCCATTGCTGGTGCAGATTTGATTATGTTACGAACAGACTGAACACGATCTACAGACATTTAGGAGAATATAAAATAAATGTATTTTCTTCTTACAGTAGAGCGCTTTAAACCAGGAAAGTCCTAGAAAAGGGATCACTGTGTTACTTTTTTTGAGTTTTTGAGGATCTGCACTTTACCTTCCTTATAGCAGCTCATAATAAACTTATGTCTGAAAATGGCACAGTCGTCTCCACTGAACTTCTGTGGAGATCTTCTAACTCTGCGATCTTTCACAAAGACTTTACTCAGATACTTTGGGCTTAGAGAGTGGATCCTCAGCAGTTGGTTGGTCAAATATCCGCGGAGATCTTCATATTTTTGGGTTAAACTGAGCCACAGTTTGTTTATGAGCTCCATTACATGCGCCAATTCTGATTCCAAAGGCGTGGGGGCAGCAACGGAAAAGGCACGGTTCCCGATTTCGTTGTTTCAACATGTGCATTTTTGTCCTTGTAACAAACTGCAACTGTCTCAGTGAGAGAACTTTACATTACAAACAATTACAAGACGTGAAAATGAACTATAATCATTTTGACATGAGTGCTTGTAAATGTACATGTTTTCAGCATAAATAAGATGTGTAGCAAAGCAAACATTTTGAGATTATATTTATTTTACCAAACCTTTTTTTTTTTTTTGCAGTTTGAACACAATACTACCATTTAGAACTAATTTTCCAGTGCAGTTTTTTTCACCCTGAACGCCTCACAGCCTCCCGGTGCAGCCTTTGTAAACATAAGGAGGATAAAGACATGACAGCTCCTGTAGGTTTTGGATTATTTGACAGACGGACATTTGATGAGGATTTCAGCCGAATCAGAGCAGGTCGGTCAGATGTTTGTCAGTTTATGATCTTTGGTAAACTTCTGTCAAAATGCTAAACTCTGCGTTAGCCGCTAACGCTAATCTCGTAGCCGCTAACTTTAGCTGCGTCTGCTGCTTCGATGCCTACACGTGTATGTGTGTTTACATGGTGTGGCGTGTGTTGGGGGCGTGGCGTGTGTTGGGGGTGTGGCGTGTGTTGGGGGTGAGGCGTGTGTTGGGGTGAGGCGTGTGTTGGGGGTGAGGCGTGTGTTGGGGGTGAGGCGTGTGTTACGGGTGAGGCGTGTGTCGGGGGTGAGGCGTGTGTTACGGGTGAGGCGTGTGTTGGGGGTGTGGCGTGTGTTGGGGGTGAGGCGTGTGTTGGGGGTGAGGCGTGTGTTGGGGGTGTGGCGTGTGTTGGGGGTGTGGCGTGTGTTGGGGGTGAGGCGTGTGTTGGGGGTGTGGCGTGTGTTGGGGGTGTGGCGTGTGTTGGGGGTGAGGGTGTGTGGGGGTGGGGGGGGGGGGGGGGGGGGGGGCGTGTGTTGGGGGTGAGGCGTGTGTTGGGGGTGAGGCGTGTGTTGGCGTGTGTTGGGGGTGAGGCGTGTGTTGGGGGTGAGGCGTGTGTTGGGGGTGAGGCGTGTGTTGGGGGTGAGGCGTGTGTTGGGGGTGAGGCGTGTGTTGGGGGTGAGGCGTGTGTTGGGGGTGAGGCGTGTGTTGGGGGGTGAGGCGTGTGTTGGGGGTGAGGCGGGGGAGGTGTGGAACTTGTCTTGGGAAAAAGTTAACGTCCAAAATGGAGTAGCTGAGGGCGGCTTTAAAATCGATTTAATTTGTTTACATCGATTCACATTTTACGCATATTAAATCAATTTTAAATCGATTTTCGATGAATCGTTACATCCCTATTTCAAGGCAAATAAAAGAATGTTAAAATCAACTTGCCTCACGGGGCTCGGGTCATGTCACTCGTACAGTGTCAGGTCAGTCGTGTTATCGCTCTTTACAGTAAAACACCTCCGTGGGCTTAGGCTTTGTTCGTATGAGAGTCAGTCACAGTTGTAATGTTCACAGTTTAAGCCCAGCTTTAGTCCAGGAGCATGTTCCAAACACTGCTGTTTCAGAGCCACAAATGTCACTTTCTCTGGGTTTTAATTCAACCAGCGAACAGGCTCAGCGCGACTTCCGGCGGCATCTCAACGGAAATTACTCCCATCTTCGTTTCTACATGAGCGACCCCAGGAGTAAGGTGGACAGAGATCCGGTCGAGTAGAACTTTAGAAACCGCCTGGTAACTCCTAGGCAGTTACTGTTGTACAATCCTGGTGCTTACATATGTAATTACCTAGTACTTAGTGGTATGTTTAGGTAATTACTGTGGTACTTCATAGTGAACTTCAGTAGTAATACTTAAAGTGGTAGTTTCTATGTAATAACAATGTAAGTACTAGATATGTATTAGTAAGTAATGGGTACATCGAATTGAAACTACCAGACACCTAAAGTAGTAGTTACTGGGTACTTTTAGTGGAAAGTCTAAGACACTCAGTAATATTTAGTAAGAAGTGTGTAGTAAAAGTGTGTGATTGTAGCTGGTACTGCTATGATGACTTTATAAATAATAAAAACATTTTAATAACACATGAGTTTCTTTATTTTGTGCTTGAATCTTGTTTTGAAATGGTTAGCTCTGTATTGCTACAGTCTTTTCTGTGCTACTTATTCCATATTAATAACAAAGAAACTCGCTTTTTGTTGTTGTTTTATAGTCATACAATCCTAACTAAATCATCCACATCCACATTCACTACCAAGGAATTGCTGCTGTAGTGTCCTTGAATTATCACAATAAGTACCATAGATGTACCGCTAGTAATTACCACTGTATGTACCTAAAAGTACCACAGTTATTACTTAAAGGGGGGGGTATTATGTAAAATGGACTTTTTCAAGCTTTATATCATGTTATTATGTCATTCCCTCATTAAACACATGCCTGGAGTGTTGCCTTGGCTCATTCACATATTTTTGAGTAATCAGTAAAACTTAGACGGCAGCCATTTTAGGTGTAGCTATGCCTCAGTCCTCCTAGGAACGCCCCCACCTCCTGGAGACGCCTCTGGACCTTTTGTCACCAGCCAAGCCACCAACCACTGCTCCTCAGCTCAGCAGAGCCCCCTCCCCGCACAGTAGTGTTGTTTAGATGCCACAGCAGTGTGCTGAAGGGGGCGTGTCGGAAAGCTTCTTAAAGAGACAGAGGCCTATTTCAAGACGTTCAGTACAGCCATTTTGAGAGAGCAATTTTATTCAAGTTATTTTAATTGACTGCATATACAGACCAACAGAAGGTTACGTCATCATTGTAGTATGCTATAGACTGGTGCTATGTGATTGAAAAAAACATAATACCCCCTCTTTAAGATGTACCACATAATTCTTACCAAAAAAATGTAGTGAAGTCATTGTAGTTCTCTGCCTAAGTACTTCTCCATTTAAAGTACAGATCCTGAAAAACTCTACGTAAGTGCAGTACTTGGGTAAATTGACTTGTTACTGACCACCTCTGACTGTAAATGCCGTTTACTCCCGGGTCTGTCTGTCACATTCATCAGCATAGCCAAAGTAATCCCCCGATTGATTTGTTCCCCCGCACCCCTAATCCAGACAACAGTTCGTTCTCGTTTGTCAATAGCTCCGTTTTGTGTCGGGGTTTTTTTCCCCTCCAGAAGAAGAAGGAGAAGAAGAAGGAGAAGAAGAAGAAGGAGAAGAAGAAGAAGAAGAAGAAGAAGAAGAAGAAGAAGAAGAAGAAGGAGAAGAAGAAGGAGAAGAAGAAGAAGAAGGAGAAGATAAAGACGTCAGCCTGTATGTGGAGGTGATCAATCGTGCGGCGATAGGAGAGGACAGGCCCGGGCCCCCTGACAGCTGCCGACTGCTGGGAACAAACGGCGCGCCCACGGGGAGCGGACGGATGGGCACGACTCACCCGGCTGGGACGGTTACCACGGAAACGGCACACGCGCAGGTACTGTCGGCGATTTCCCCCAAAAGCCAAGGACGCGTTTGTTGGCGTTAGGCTTCCATCCGCCAGTACAAAAAGGTGTGTTTAAAAATTGATATTTCGCCAGGAGCGTTTTCGCGATGGATCTGGAACTAAAGTAAATGCTGCCATAGGTTCTGGCAGGCTGTGGAAACTTTTTCTCTTATCTATGTTTTTTGTGTAGGGGTGTAACAGTTCAGCTGTCTCACGGTTCGGTGCATCACGGTGCAAGTGTGATACAAATGGCTAATAAGTCAGTTTTGAAATACAATAGCCTACATGTTCTTTATTAGGCAGGATTTCAGAAATACATTGACAATGCTTTCTCATTTTTCAAAGCTGCTTTACAATAAAATGTGCCCCTGGGCTCACAATACAAAACAAAATACAAACACAGTGTGGGCCATAGAAATAAAAAGGAGAAAAGTCCTTAGTGACTTCGTTCCATTGTCGCAATACGGACGCCACGCCGCCATCTTGGTCCGGCATATGTTATTATGCCAAGCAATGTAATGTAATGGAACTGTTGGCATTTTTCTGATAAAACCCATCATAACAACAAATGCAAGTGTGACCATAAGGATTAAGGATTTCCACTAATCACAGTTTGATATTTTTGCAATATTCTTGCCACATTTAAACTGCACAGGAACGTTTGCTCCGTGAGCCGTAAACCTCCTGCTTCAAACCCCATGGTAACGATGCTAACGATGCTAACTACATATGAAAAGTGAAGGCAGCTACAGTACGGCTAAGTGTGACATATTTCACAGTATTTATAGACTTTTCTGTGGTTTCTTTATCATGTACATGTCATAAGTTGATGTTTAATGTCCATTAGATGCGTATTTGTGAATCAGACCCATGAAAAGCCGAAACTTGAACGTGAGTTAGCATTTAGCATGTACCTCGGAGGACACTTTTAGACGCTAATTTCTATCTGAAATAAATTATCCAAAGGTCTGTACATTTATTAACGATTTCTAACTAGGCTTTGGCCTCCCCTAAATGTGGTCGATGGGTTGACAACAGCTGAATGGATTGAATGACGCTTCTCCTTTTTATTTCTATGGTGTGGGCCATGTGCTCGTTAACTGATAAGTTTCAGTTTCGCTTTCCACACAACAGCGCATTTGATTTGAGGCTCGTGTGTGGGCTGTTCCTGGACGACATTCTGCTTGTACTTTTTTGGAAACAAAGCTTTTGCTGCGGATTATGACCAAGATTGGATCTACTGAAGCCTGGTCATCATCAGCAGGAGAAGTCTTTGCAAAGGCACGCGGGTTTCATGTGTTTTTTGGAGGATGTGACTTTGCCTGCAGCCTCCAGTTTAGAGCTAAGTGATGATGACACACATGCGCTCTGTGTAGGTGTGAAATATGAAGACATTTGGACTAAAACTTGCACCGTGACTTTAGTACGGTTCATATCGTCAACACGCTCATGACTTAAGTCAACTTTTTCCCGCTGTTGTGCGTAATTTCCTCGTCCAGACCAATGGATGCTGGCTGCTCTGCGACGTCGACACTGGAGGCCGCCATTGCTGTAGTACCGCCATATACCCGCTAGTCCCCCATTGGAATGCATTGGACTTTAGACACGTTAAAAACAACTTTAATGCCGGTGCCTAATTGTTTGGAACCGTCTACAGCTAGATATTCCTCCTGTGATTACGCTGGGTTAGACACAATCAGAGGCACCGGGCTGGTTATGGTAGGATACATTTTAGAAATCTCCTACTTAACGGGGGTCGGACTGTTAGCATTGGAGCTGCGCGAGCTACACGTCACGCAAGGGCCGAGTCTACAGTGAAGATCCCGCACTTATGCCCTTATTAGGAACATGCTTCATCAGAGCTGGGGAGGAGGAGTCTGTAAATCCGCCATGATTTCCCCCTCGAACGTGGTCATTATGGTAAACGGGGAGGAGTGAGTATTGACGGCCTATTAATAATATGTCTATGGTCCAGACTTTGTCTCGCTGCTGGAGGACTCGCTCTGTTCTTGTGCTTTAGGTTCAGCCGCGCTCACGTGGCTGTATCAAAAGTGCACAATAACAACCTCTGATTTGTGTTCAGAGCCAGAGGAGCAGAGTCTGACTTTATAACATCAGTCTGACTTCAGCTCATTGATCAAATTTGGTGAACAAACTCTGACGCACGGCCGCATTAACATCACACTGGGCCTCGGACAATGCCCCGTCCTTTAGTTGGAATTAAGCCTGTCCTACTCACTCCTTTTCATGTTAAAGTCCGAGGGATGTTCTAGAGATAACTGGTGCTCCTTTGATTTAGTGGCAAAAACCCTAACCCTAACCCCTAGACACGTTCCGGGCGGCACTGGTTGTCGGATGGGTCAAATGCAGCGCACACATTTCCCCATGTGAAGAATTAAGTCAGCGCACATCAGGAATGTTGCTTTAAAATATATTCTATGAGAGCTGCAATCATTTTCCCGCACTGTAAGAAACTGGGCTTAGGTACAAGGCCTTTAAGCTGTAAGATTGCCCTCTGCCCTGAGAGAGTTTCATCCCATTACATTCCCTTCTACAGCCTGACAGTGGAGTAACCTATAGAAAGATGTGCTGTCATCTGAAATCCTCCAGAAGGCGTAAAAAAATAAATAATTAAAATTGGACTTGGAGGAGCTCCGCCATGACACCTGCCCCGGCTTTATGATTGACAACTGCTGTAAAAGCCTGCGCGCTCCCCCGTTTCAGATAAGGCAGAGCGGCAAACGCATGTACGCCGCCGCTTTTTATCTCCGTGGGGGAAAGAAAAAAAGAAAAAAAAAAGAAGGGAAGCAGCCCGTCGTTTCCCATGGCAACGACCTCCGCGCAAGGTTAACCTCGGCGCGGGTCGGGATGGCGGTGCTAAATTTGCGGCGATAAAATGAGACAGCCAAACACGATTAAAGTCCCCTAATGTAATCTGTATTGTTTCGGCAACAGCTCAATTACACGTAATGAAAGAGGGCGCTCCCACCCCCGCGCAGATACACCGCTACACGCTAACGCTAGCAAGAGAAGTGCAACCACACGTGTAGCATACAACTAGCTAACAATATTACACACGAAACGCAGCCATGTTCACCCAAATCTAAAAGCAAAAATGTGGCAAAAGAGCGACAACAAAGTGACAAAAATTAGCCTCTTCTGTTTGCCTTAACACTTAAAAGGATATTTCAGGATTTTTACATTGAGCCTCATGTCCTAGTTATCCAGAGTGTTGTTGATGTCTGGAGATATTTTTTTCTTAAATTCATGCAGTTCTTATATTTGAAGAGTCTAGTGGCGCTAGGCTAGGGCAAGGCTAAAGCATTTCTATGGTATCAGTTAGCCTGCATTAAAAACAGTCTGACCCACTCCACAGTGCACCTGAGGTAAATCACTTATAACACCAGACTAACCATATAAATGTCTGTGTTCATAGAATCATTTTTGAAATATAACTGACCTTGTATCACATGAATTACCGCATTTTGAGGGACTATTTTCTCGCAGATCACTCCGCCGCTGCGTTAGCTTACAGCCACGAAGCTGATGCTGCTCAAATATAAGTTATTTTAAATGCAAAATGGTTAAAATGATTCTATCGACACAGACATTTATATGGTTAGTCTGGTGTTATAAGTGATTTACCTCAGGTGCACTGTGGAGTGGGTCAGACTGTTTTAATGCAGGCTAACTGATACCATAGAAACGCTTTAGCCTTGCCCTAGCCTAGCGCCACTAGACTCTTCAAATATAAGAACTGCATGAATTTAAGAAAAAAATATCTCCAGACATCAACAACACTCTGGATAACTAGGAAATGAGGCCCAATGTCAAAAATCCTGAAATATCCCTTTAAGTTATAACTTCTCAACAAATACTTTTTGGAGTAATCAATTTGGTTGCGCTTCCTGTTCAAAATGATCTTTTATCCCCATGCACATCTTGCGCTCGTGCTTCACAGCTAGAAGGTCCAGGTTCGATTCCCACCTGGGTCGGAGCCTTTCTGTGTGGAGTTTGCATGTTCTCCCCGTGTCTGCGTAGGTTTCCTCCGGGTACTCCGGTTTCCCCTACCACTAAAAAACATGTACAATAGGCCAGGATGAATGAGAGTGTGTTTGAGAGTGCACATGCACCGTCCCGAACAAATAAACCAATAATTAAAAGATAAAAGTGCACAGGATTGGAGTGGGAAGGGTAGGCACTAGGTAGGTACAGTATCATGAGACGCTGCTGGATTAATCTGGCCAGAATTATCCCCAGACTAAGAAAAGTCTAACAGTAAGCGCACTATTAAAACTACAGGCGTTGTGTTAAAGCGTGTTTGCAGAATACATTAAGACTAGAAAAATAATGGTCTCACACCAGAGAAGGAAATGTGTTGGAGTTGGATCAGGTCTATACAGGCACTCGCTCTGGGTACAAATCACACGGCACAGCGGCGTGCTAACTACATGGAGGGCAGGCAGCTCATGAATAATATAAAGCCTGTCCACGGCCGCGCAGGTGTCCCGGCAAACATGAACGAAAAGATGAGCTTTGGTCACCTGTGACACACGGGAGCCTAGCGGTCGCAACGAACACAGGTTGACGAATTTTTGTGGTGGCGACTAAATATTCAAGAGGTGGAATATGTTTTGGAGAATATACACTCTTGCAACAATATATCCACTTTTGAGAGGGATTTTACAATATCTAATTCCAAGCTTGATTTATTACATTGGAATTGTTCTATTCAAAGTCTGAACCAGAGGTCGCAGAATGGCGGACCTTGGTTTGGATCTGGAGCCACCAGTGTTAATTTTGACAACATATTTTAATTTAGTTTTAGTCGTAGTCTTTTGACGAAAATATCATTCAATTTTAGTCGAGATTTGGTCAAAAAAATATCTTCAATTTTAGTCTAGTTTTAGTCGACTAAATTTAAGATAAATTTAGTCGACTTTGCATTTATAATATTTATTATAATCATATTTAATCAGCTCCTCTGCTTCATGGAGCTGCTCCCACATGAACAAAGCTCAGAGCTGTTCCTTTGGCAGAGGATTTACATGATCTGAGGCTCTTTCAGACTCTCAATAGAAGTTTGGATGATTTTAGTCTCTCCTTTTCATTTTTATTTAGTCTTATTTTAGTCGACTAAAATATCTGGACATTTTAGTCATAGTTTTAGTCTCATGAAAAACTTAATTTAGTTTTAGTCCAATTTTAGTCGTCAAAAATATCGCTTTGACTAAAATTAAGACTAAATATTTTAGTCGATGAAATTAACACTGGGACCCACACGCCAACCCGCCTGGACCCGAACCTTGCATCCAAACTTTGGACCCGACTGTGAATCCCCTCAGTCCTGTGGCCACGTGGTCTTTCACTCTGTTTCTCTGCAGCAGCGGAGCAGTAACAACAACAGAGATAAGGAGAAAGAGTTCCCCCTCAGCGCATTGACACTTTTTTATATTTTTAAAAACGGCCTAGGAATGAGTGAAATACGGCTCACTGAAGGTTTAAAATGGAGAACACCCTAATTATCTAATTAAATATACAAGTAAGGCGCAAGTAGTGCTGCTGTTTCACAATCGTTTTCTCAAAGAAAAGAGCAGCGATCAGGTTTGAACCAGGACTAAACCAGGTCTAAGCTGGAACTCAGTGTCAAATACCGAGCAACGTGGAAAAACACAGCACTGCACAGGCAACATTGTGTAAATAATATAGGAATTCTTCTGTTTTGGAGCCAAAATGCATTTCTAGAGTAAAATAACAACAACAGGATTCAAAGAGTTTTTAAAAGCAGAGTAATAGTATTGGATTAGATTTAATATTTTAGGTTAAAAAAAATGCCGCCCAAGAGGTGACTTCCTGTTTCGATCCAGCACACCAAAATAAAAGCACCATCTTATTCATTAGTTCAACTTTCTTTCTGCCTATTATATTCTTGTAATGTTGCAAGTACCTGCTGAACTCATCAATGAGACGAACTGTGTGCTTTTATTTTGGCGTGCCGGATCGAAACAGGAAGTCACTTCTTGGGCGGCGTTGTTATGATTTGAAGTTACGCACAGATTCAATTCAGGACCCCTGTTTTAAACTGTTTTTTTTGCAAAGATTAATAGTAAAAAAAAAAGAAAAAAATGTCAATTCAACACAAAGTGATAATTGGCTGTGTTATTTAGCCCAACAATAGCCCACTGCCGTACCCATTGCTTGGAACCAATAATGTGGAATTGCCACCTGTGAATGTTGGCATCAGATAGACCACTTATAGCGGTAACGTTAGCAGTTTTAAAATCCATATTCAGGTCACAGAGCAAGGAAGTAAACACATCCAAGAGGCTGAAATAAATTAGACTGATAAAGACCCGACAGAAAAATGCACACCTGTATAATAACCACATTATTATTATATAGCTGGGTATGGTGTAATTTACAACAGAAGGAGGATAACGAAACCCAGCTGAAAACATAACTCCAGGCATCGGTCACCTTTGCTTCCAACACGCTCCGCAATTTGCCACCAGAATTCAGGCCATGTTCCTCCTTCATCCCACGTCCCATCAGCCGAGGCGGGAGGGGGGTTTGCGCTGTGGAGGAGAGGGTCTTATCGCTGGGGAGGCTGGCGGCACATCTGTAGATGCTATCGGCCTGTGGTTCTGGTTAAGCTCCAGCAGACGGAGGGCGAGGGGAGGGAGATGGATGGTGGGGGGCGCGGGGAGCACGGGACGTCTCTGCTGGAATGATGGATCGAGGGGGACGCGCGGGAGAAAATAAGACGCCGGGACGCAAACCGAAAGAGCCATTTTAGATGCCATTCCTCATCTGACACGTGGAGAGAGCACTACGAGGACCGCGAGTGATAGAGTGAATGAATGAAAGCATTATGAAAATAATTAAAAGGGGGCATAGATACAGACGTGTCATATACAAGGGGGCGTGGCCTACTCGAGGGGGAAGAAAACTCTCAAGGGAATCTCAATTTTTCACTCTTTTTAGCTGTTTTTTATAAACATATTATTTATTACACACCAATAAAGTCAAGTCAAAGTCGGGTCCATGTGAAAGTTTTTTTGCAAAAAATTGTTCAGTAGAAGCGAAGAACAGCACTCGTTGCTAACGTTAGCATATGCCTAAGATATACTTATTCAATCGATAACTTTTCGGCAGAGACTTCGTTAACACTTTACATGACGACCCGGTAACTGTAACTGTAATTACCTAGTAATTACAGTATACTGTAATTACAGTAGTAACTACTAGTAATAAATATCAAAGTGGTAGTTCTTGGGTAATAAAAGTAGTAGTTAATTAGCCTGGCTAACTCCAGACTAAAATCACAAGTGATATTTAGTCTGGGGACCACCAATTCATTTTCTCGTAGGAGAGGTGTGGTTTACGATTGTCCATAGCCGTTTATTGGGCGCTACGAATGTCTCTCATGCGTCTGCACGTAGCCATAGCCAATCGTATCATGGTATCAGATGACGTATGACGTACCTGCTGTAAACTTTTGAGCTAAACTATTTAAAACACGTTCTAAAGCTTGATCGAAAGATGGCATCGCGTCTGCTGCTGTCATGTTGGATCCGTAAATATATTTTTTATTTTTTTATCCCTAAACAAACTACAAGCTTTATGTCAAATAGCGCGTCATCGTCTTACCGTCCCTCCTCGTTCTGTGATTGGTGCCCAAATTCATGGGAAAATGTCGGCCATGGTCCCCAGGCTGTTGTGAAGTTCGAAAAGATTCGAGCGCACACAGCAGTCTGGCGTTAGCCAGGCTAGTAGTTAATAGTAACTCATTCCAACTGCTGGGTAATTGCTTAATAAGTACAGTAGTAATCACTAGTAATAAATATCAATAAAAGTGTTTATTTTATTATTTTTATTTATTTGTTTATTTGGTCGGGACAGTGCATGTTAATGAACATGTCTCATGCATGTAAACAAGCCACACCGGATTGTAGCCTTGGGCTAATTTCCATCCGTCGTCCCCCATGCGCACTCTCAAACACACTCTCATTCCTCCTGACCTATTGTACATGTTTTTGGTGGTGGGGGAAACCGGAGTACCCGGAGGAAACCTACGCAGACATGGGGAGAACATGCAAACTCCACACAGAAAGGCCCCGTCCAGGTGGGGATCAAACCCGGGACCTTCAAGCTGTGAAGCACGAGCGCTAACCGCTCTAGGGCTTACTGTGCCGCCTAGGGTTAGGGTTAGGCAATTACCGAGCAGTTATTGTAATGAATTATTATTAACTGCTACTTTAATTACCCAAGAGCTATCACTTTTATTGATATAATTACTAGGTAATTACTTAGCAGTTACCGGGTCGTCATGTAAAGTGTGGTACAGATATTTTTTCTACTACAGTGCGTGTGTCGACATTTTGAAGATTTCCTCAACATCTGCACCTCTGATGTAACTTTTGGTTTGCGCTGCTTATCTTTTCTAAACGTTAGCATAGGCAGCATGAAGTTAAAGCAGCTTCCTGGTTAGCATTGTCTGTTTTTGTAAGTATTTATGGGCTGTTGACCCACTTTGCTCCGCTCCATGTCTCTGTATCTTTAATTAGTAAAGAAATATCTTCAGCATTTGTTAAAGTAATGGTGGAGAAATGGGAGAACAAACAGTTTTTTTAAATCGAACTTCAAAACTTGCTATGGTGACAGGCCTAGCATTCGGGTCATGCAGATTGCTGAGGGCAGCAGCAGAAAGGAGCAGGCATGGAGTGGGATTGCTGGACTTCTGACGATGTATGGTAAGTTGAAAACATTAGGTCTAAAACAAAGCTGTAGTTTTGACTGAAGTTGACACACTCTTCAGCTCAAAAGTCAATTTAGTTTTGAATATCAAAATTAGCATTTGTGGCATTAAACATATCGTATTTAGGCCACCTGTAGAAACCCTGTAGAGCCATTCCAGATGAATACAGTACAGATTCAGCTCACGATAAAAGAGAAACTTCCAGAAAGCCTTGAACTCAAAGTAAACACAACTGTCCGATTGTGAAACAGTTAAACCACTCACAGTGCTACAAAAGGCGGCGCGCTAAACAAAGCCAACAGCCCACTTACTGCTGTTATTACATCGGCTCGGATTTGCAGCGCGAAAACGCCTCACCTCTGGGTTATTACTCACCGTGATGAAAGAGCAGTCTGTGGCAGTGATGAATGAGAGACATGCAAATGCTTCAAACAGTGCACATAAGCATTCTGCGGCTCCAGAGCTGATTCATCTTACACAGGGAGGGTGTTAGCTCTGCGCTCGCCTTCTGCGGCAGCCGGAGGAGAAAAGGAAGAAACAGGAGATTTCCAATAAAAGTACAGTCGGATTTAAGACTTTCCTCCTGTAGCGCGGGGCTTAGGGAGGAGGAGGAGGAGGAGGGGGGCAGGTTTTTACAGCAAACTTCTGTGATAGTTTCAGAACAGCGAGCGCGAGGAAAACCAGACGTGATGTGAATTCAACTTTGAGCAAACAGGTAAGCGATAGATACAGACGGCGTCTTTGCAAATCAAATGTATTCATATACTGTAGCACATTTAAAACAACTGTTGCTGATCAAAGTGCTTCTCAAAAGGTGTACAGAACAAAGAGAAAAATATAAACAATGCACAGTATACAGCAGCACTAACAGCTCAGATTTTGGCCATGATATGTGCCACAGTGTTAAAAGCTTTGGAGTAAAAATGTGTCTTAAAGAGGGGGTATTATGCTTTTTTCAATCACATAGCACCAGTCTATAGCATACTACAATGATGGCGTAACCTTCTGTTGGTCTGTATATGCAGTAAATTAAAATAACTGCCTTGAATAAAATTGCTCTCTCAAAATGGCTGTACTGAACGTCTTGAAATAGGCCTCTGTCTCTTTAAGAAGCTTTCCGACACGCCCCCTTCAGCACACTGCTGTGGCATCTAAACAACACTACTGTGCGGGGAGGGGGCTCTGCTGAGCTGAGGAGCAGTGGTTGGTGGCTTGGCTGGTGACGAAAGGTCCAGAGGCGTCTCCAGGAGGTGGGGGCGTTCCTAGGAGGACTGAGGCATAGCTACACCTAAAATGGCTGCCGTCTAAGTTTTTACTGATTACTCAAAAATATGTGAATGAGCCAAGGCAACACTCCAGGCATGTGTTTAATGAGGGAATGACATAATAACATGATATAAAGCTTGAAAAAAAGTCCATTTTACATAATACCCCCCCTTTAAATATGTACCGGCTGCAAAATGAGCTGAGCGAAATGTTATTCAGGTTTTCCCATCCAAAATCTGCTTGAGGCTTGCAATCATTTATAGTCTCATATTTTTAGATGACTTCTGTTCATGTACCTGATTTTGCACAACTTTGGGTAAACGGTAATAGGGCTGTGTACGTTAACGATACTAGTATTGTATCGAAAAAATAAAAGTATCGGAAGCAGGTACCATTATCTATATATCCTTAGAGACCAAGTTTTGATGCTGTTTGTCCAGGGACAGAAGGTTACGTCATCATTGTAGTATGCTATAGACTGGTGCTATGTGATTGAAAAAAAGCATAATACCCCCTCTTTAATATTCGTGTGCAGGTTAATTTACTTTAGTTTATTCAACTGTCTGCAACTTACTGATAAAAATGCATGTTTTCTATCTTCATTCATGCTTGTGTGGAGCAGCTCATGGCGATTCATTTTACCCAATTAACTTTATAACTTGAAATAAAACAAGCAATGTCAGTTTTGTATAAATAGCATGGCATCAAATATCGATGAGTAAACGGATGAACTTATGAGAGGGAAGATCGCCACTGAACAAACTGGGATCGTTTTCATAAGTTTCTTCGAGTAACGTTCTTTTTCTTTGACCTCCAGTCTTTCTCTGTACGACTGGTCTGCTGTGAGAGAAGTTTTAGAGTCCGATGTCGAGGGTTTGTGGCAAAACGTTGAGGTTTTGTCCATATTCGATGGTGCGCCTCGTTAATTGGAGTGAGCCGTTTCTCCAACATGACGAATCGAGACCAGATTTAATTGCTTTTGTGAAAACACTCCACACCAAGGCAATGCATCCAAAAACCTCTCCAAGTCTTCCGGTTCTAAGAGTTCTGAGTAAAAGAGACGAAAGCGTTACATAACCGCCTCAGCCTTGGAAATAAGACGCTCATTTCTTGCTTTCGCTGATGCGCCTGATATTTGCATTAAATTACGGGATAGACCTCGGCGTGTCCCATCATTGTGTTACGCAGAATACCATCAGCACACGTTAATAACAGCGGCGAGATGATAATGTCCGTGTAGATTTGGGAGCGCGCTGAAAAGCGTGTCACTTATGTCGGCCCCTCCAGGCTTTTAGCGCGGAGTGAAGTAGTAATTACCGCGCCAACAAATCTGAAACGTGGCCACCTTTGCAGCCCTGAAAACCCCATTATTGTTCCATTGCACTAACAACATGGCTCGGATCGTAAGTGCGTGAGCCATCAGGATCCTTTCAGTGGGATTTGTTTGCATATCGCTTAGCGCTAGTGCGGTGGAGTCATCATAATCACTTTACCTTTTGAAGTTTAGACCTGGCTTTGTCTTTTTTTCATCCAGGTTCGGTCTTCAATTTAGTTTAACCTTGGTTTATAACCAGTACAGCCCTGAGTCAGTCTTGGTTAGACCAGAGGGCTATTCCATGGTCTATATACAGTATATCAGAGACGAGTCAAACTACAGGAGTGAGATGAGCAGTCTGGCCATGTGGTGCACACAGAACAATCTCTCTCTAAATGTAGAGAAGACAAAAGAGATTGTTGTGGACTTTCGAAGAGCGCGAGTCCAGCATGCTCCTCTAACAATCAACGGTGCTGCTGTGGAGAGGGTGACCAGCACTAAGTTCCTGGGTGTGCACATCACAGAGAACCTTTCCTGGACCATGCACACTACATCACTGGTCAAGAAAAGTAATCAGCGTCTCTAATTTCTCTGCAAGTTAAGAAGAGCCAGAGTCCCAGCCTCCGTTATGTGCAACTTCTACAGAGGGACTATAGAGAGCATCCTGACCATCACTGTGTGGTTCTTCTACAGAGGGACTATAGAGAGCGTCCTGACCAGCTCCATCACTGTGAGGTTCTTCTACAGAGGGACTATAGAGAGCATCCTGACCAGCTCCATCACTGTGTGGCTCTTCTACAGAGGGACTATAGAGAGCATCCTGACCAGCTCCATCACTGTGAGGTTCTTCTACAGAGGGACTATAGAGAGCGTCCTGACCAGCTCCATCACTGTGTGGCTCTTCTACAGAGGGACTATAGAGAGCATCCTGACCAGCTCCATCACTGTGTGGCTCTTCTACAGAGGGACTATAGAGAGCATCCTGACCAGCTCCATCACTGTGTGGCTCTTCTACAGAGGGACTATAGAGAGCATCCTGACCAGCTCCATCACTGTGTGGTACGTCTACAGAGGGACTATAGAGAGCATCCTGACCAGCTCCATCACTGTGTGGTTCTTCTACAGAGGGACTATAGAGAGCATCCTGACCATCACTGTGTGGTTCTTCCACAGAGGGACTATAGAGAGCATCCTGACCATCACTGTGTGGCACCCATCACACAGTCTCTTCAAGTTAACACCTTCAGAGAGGAGACTGCGGGCCAGGAAGCTGAACTCCTTAAAAAAACATCACCTCAGGACCAAAATAAGACTAAAACTGAACTAAGTTAGTCAATGTTTAACTAAAACTGAACTTCCATGTTTGTTTTTGGCCGAGTTTGCAAAAAAAAAGTGTCGATCTCAGTCAGATGAAGACTCCAATGATGCAATATATTGTGGCTTCTTGCGATACGGATATTGCATCACCTAACATCGCGACATGATAATTTTTGCGATATATTGTGCAGCCCTAATACCAATACCAAGAGCTGAATTCCCTCAAATAGTAAAATAGTGTTATAAATTGCACAATCCTGTAGTGATCTAGTGCATCTATTCCGTCCTTGATTAGTCCTCATTTAGACGTGTTTTAGTCCTGGACACCTTTTCTGCCATAACATCACATTATTGTTCCATCCATCTTCATCATTTGACAGGCCTCATTTCGTCCTGGTTTATGTATCTTTAGTTTACTCCTGACCACATTATCTACTTTACAATCCTATCAAGAAAACTGCTGGAGCCGGTGCCGTGGACTCATTCTTTGAAACATTTCTCAGCTTGCACTCGATAGCCTCCAAAAGCGCGAGGCAGCGGCGTGCGGACAGGTTGGAAAAGTGCTGACAGCTTAGCCCTGAAAATAATGGGCTTCGCTTCAAACACAATGGCGTTCACGTGAGGAGCTGTGCAAGGGCAGAGGCTAACTTCTACTGAGAGGAAACGGTTCACGCAAATTTGATGACAGAGGCCTGCGGTTTCTTTATTCAGCGACAGAACTTGAGAAAGTTGAAATAAAAAGGCAAATTGCAACTGCGGGCGTAGAGTGAGCCGACTAACGTTCAGGCATTTTAATGTGATCTTTGACACTCTCGCGGAAACTATTGGAGGTGCCATGATGCCTGTATTCATTAGTACAGAGCATTCAGCCTAATAAAATACCTCATACTCAAAAAAGGGAGTACAAACAAGATCTTTGAGAAAACTCTAGATAGGACACAGAAATAGTAATAGGTTGGAACGAATCATTATTTCTTTTATACTGTTTTAATATATATATTTGTAGTTATTTCATGACTCTTTGATCATTGTGATTGACCTCATGTCACATCTGGCGAGAAAATAAGGTTTCTGCAGTTTTTCAAATTTTATTCCAGTTTTATAGAAGGCAGAGACTTTTGTTGCTCCATATGTTCATGGATTTTCCTCTGTCAAACACTTCAAATCATTCACTTCTATTTATATCAAAAACAACATTTGTTTCCTACTTTTTAACACAACATGAACATGGCACAGTGATACAATGGGGTGCGTACCTATGTTCCCCAGTTCTATTGACGGGGATCTGCTTTATTTCTTTTAAATGCTTGTCATTTAGCCTAGTGTTTTAGAACTACAATTACACTGTAAGAAGTGTATTTAGGCCCTAGTTGAAGCAAGGTACAAATTTACATAAAGTCAAAGTACATTTCTCATGTTTTCACTACAAAGGAAATATGTGGTTTCAAACAACTTAAAAACTTACACGTTTATACTGTTTAAAGCTGTGGTTCTCAAACTCCACACCAAGTACAATATTTTTTTTTCGGTGCTAGGTCAAAAATAAAATCGAAATGCCCAAAAATTTCAAAATAAAGGTCAAAAAAAGGATCTCCTACCACCTGAAGAAGCCCAGTGGCACATGTACCACAGTTTGAGAAACACTGTTCATGTATATTTTCAGCGAACTACTGTTATTTAGTAGCAAATAACGTACAAACTTATGTATTGTATTTTTGGCAGATGAATGTTGAAAAACAAGGTTTGAGTTTGAGTTTGAATATTTTATTTCGAGCTAAAGAAGAAGAAAAGAAAAACAGAAATATATATATACATAATAAAGAAAAAGAAAAGAAAAAAAGAAAAAATAATTTACATTACAGCTCGAAAAGGAGTGGGAAGAAGACAAGCTTATTGACTCCCACCCCTGTTCATAAACTTAAATAACAATAACTAACTAACAACAGTGCATATTTCTTACCATTTTACAAAACAACTATCAACCGAGTTGGTTACATATTAACAAATGCGACACTGCATTATACCAGGTCAACATTCACAGTATCTCACACGCTACAACCAGTGTATTATTTCTGTCTCCCATACAGAATTCATTACCATGTTGGCATTACCGTTATTCACCATCACCATTTCAACCCATATAACATTACTCTGTATCAAAGTGTTTGAATGATACATAAAATACTCCACATTTATTCATGAAAGGTACAGTAATCGCAGACTGATTGATGCTCATGATAACAAGAATAGTCTTAATGATGTGTGTTACATGATGTGTGTTAAAAGGGATTCGGGGCTTTTCTTTCTTTTTCTTCTTTTCTGTGACTGGACCAGCTGCCAGAGGGGAGCAGCCCCCGAGCAACCGGACCATCATTTGTTAAGTGTCCTATACTATGCATTAAAAGAGACAAATTTTAGGAGTCTGCTGCCAGAAGAGAGTTTCCTCGAGCTGCCGGCCCCCACATGTCTGCCCTATACTATGGGTTATGTTGAATGCGGAGTACATAGATATGTGCATGTTTTACTTCTAAGAATTTATTTCCTTTATATTACCATCAGCATCAATAGCAGTACTGCTGTCTGAATTGATTGAGTTTGATTCTAAGAATAATCCACAGATTGTTAAGTATTAATCCTAGACTAGTGATCCTTTTACGTTGGATCACTAGACTAAGGTGATCCAACGTAAAAGTTTGAATAGGATTGTGAGAATGTTTAGAGTGGGGGAGTTGCAAAATTTTAAGTTGAACTAAAGTATAGATGTGGATGTACAATGTCTTTGTAAGAAAAAGGTCAAAAACACTAAGTTGTTTTTGTGTAAAATTTAACTTTAGAATAAAGCTGAGTTTTAAGTATAATTTTCAGAAAATAATAATTAAATTTTATATATCTTTTTAAGTTGAAATAAAGTAATATTTTAGAAAACATTGAATGAATATTTAACTTTAATCTGACTAAAAATATAAGTTGGTTCAATATAAAATTAAAAGTTGAAAATAAAGTAATAAAGTTGGGTTTTTGGACCACACAAACTCATTATTTTTAAAATCAAAGATCATGAAGTTTTGTGACATTGTTGAGTTCCAAACAGTACAGATGTTATACAAAGCAAGATACAAACTGTTACCAGGCCAAATACAAAGAAGGTTCCAAGAACGTACTGGTTGTTATGAATTACGTGACGAATTAAACTTTAGGATTCAGAAACATAGCTCAACTTTGAAAAGCTTTAGTCCGACAGTTAATGGGGTACAATTGTGGAACAAAATGGAGATGGAGATGAAACGATGTCCAAACATCAACCTGTTCAAATATAAATACAAACAAAAGACTTTTGAAAAGTACAGAGAAGAAGAAACACGTAGCCACAAGGGGGAGTTGTAGGATCAATTTGCAATTGCATTCTATTAACTACTGTAAGACAGTGTTGTTGCTCTGAACGGTTGTCATTCTATTGCTCTAAATTACAAAATTGAGAATTAGGATAAGCGAGTTATGGATCTGCTGAGAGGGACCCTCCAGCGGGCTCATAAACCTCGTCTTTTAACGCACCACTAAGCATAGGAACATCATCTACAAATACAGCCAGTTAGGGCAGCTGGGTGGGGGTCTGTTGATGGGGAGTTACTGCCCTCTTTAATGGACCCGCTCTACACCCTGGCTTTTTAACGCACTACAGTATATAGGGCTTACATATTACATAATCCATTGAATACACACAACAACAACAACAACAACAAAAAAAAAAAAAAAAAAAAAAAACTGAATGAAGGAAATGACAACTGGGAAGTTGCAAGATCACGGATAATATAATATATTATTGTGCCTTTTGAACACAGAACTAGTGCCTTCTGAAATTGTTATCTGTGTTTGGCAATGATAACCATCTGTAACCTTCTGTAACCATCTGTAAAGAAAGAGAAAACAAAAAAAGGATGTGTGTATGTATGCATATATGTGTATAAATAACTTAATGATCGCCTTTTTCACTTGCTTTGTATTAGTCATCGAGTACATGAAATGAGACAGTTGTTGTAGTTGTGTTTCCTTTCAGTTGTGTTTCCTTTCTGTTTCGTTAAATTCTATTAACTTATATTTATATGGACATTTCTAGAGGTGCTTTGTGGGTGTGATCCGTGTTGAAACCACCGCTCTGGAGGGCTGTAGGTTCCCTTTTGCCGGTGGGGCAGTATGATGTTGCTTAATGTAGGATTGATAATGTAAATATAACAGGCAAATTGGGTCACGGGGGGGTACGTTGTGTGTGTGCATGCTGTGTTCCTGCTCTTGTGTCTTGTACTTTGTAACATGCTCCCTGTACTATTGTGATTTGATCAATTGTTTTTATTTCAATGATGTCGGGGGTGGCGCTTATAAGCTTCTGCTTCAGCCCACTCCTTTTGAGCAGAAATTTTAACTGCTCAAATAAATAAATAAACTAAACTAAACTAAATACTTAATTTATTAGTTGTTACCAATTGAAACACTTTTTTAAGTTGGTTCAACTAAATTATTTTTACAGTGTAGGCTATCATTTCCAATAGGTCGTGTGAACAGAAGCAATTCCACATGCGCTAAACCATAGGCTAAAACCCTATAAACACTGGCAAACATTGAGCCCAATTGTATTTTTTTTAATAAAACCCTTTTTATTTATGCTACAGTCTACCTTTTTAAAATCACATTTGTAATCTTGTGCATAATTATGTGCGTAATGGTGTAGAAAACTGGCAACCGACAAAATACCACAAAAACTCAAGTATTTCAGTACTTTAGGTCCATGCATCTTCCACCAGAGCCTCAGTTAGCGGGGATTGTCTGCTCCCAAAGTTTAGAAAATCTTTTGGACAGTCGAGCTTCTCCTTCAGAGGGGCTACACTGTGGAACTCTCTCCCCACTGCACTGAAACTGCAAACTAATATCAACATCTTTACCAGAGAGCTTAAACAGTGGCTCAAATCGGGCCAAACTTGTTCCCATGTGTAAAATGTGCCTTATCTTGTTTAATAATGTGTTTTATTGTAACCTTGTTTCATAATGTGTTTTATCTTTGTAACCTAAAAGCCCCCTATGGACAGGTGTTGAAAATTAGCACATGTGCTATAACACTTTAAACAATGCATCTGGTTCGTCCAATGTTAATTGCTATGTCCATATTAAATAAATGAATGAAATGAAATTCATTGACATTTCCATTGCCAATCAAATGCACTACTCTCCTATTGACACATTCAGAAAAAAAAAACATCCATATACTGACAACACGAATGCAACACTTGGATTGGATCGCCTATATAATAAGACAATTTACCATCGGAACAAGAAAATGGAAGCTAACAGCAGCAAATCACTGCCAGATGTGGCTAAATGAGAGACTATAGAAACATCTGAGCTCCTCTCGCCTGTCACTCAAACTCAACCGGTAATATTTCTGGCTGTGTCGCGCCGCATGACGGGCCGGCAAATTAATGTCAGTTAACACAAGACATACACTCATATCTGGGAATTATAGACCGAGATATTACTTTTATCCATTATTGGGAGAAGGGGATAATGGTGGCGGGCCAGGAGTCCATGGGAATGATGAGGGATTCTGAGTGACAGATTCTTTGGGGCTATCGAGGATGAGACGGTAATGCAATTTAAGTCGAAGAATGGGGAGGCCGGGCTGTCACATTCAAGCGCTTGAAATTAATATCCACGAGGCATGATGATGTTTGAACAGAGCGCTTTAATATAAATTTCTATCCCGGGATCACGCCTTAAAGCTCAGGTTCTGGGTGTAAATTTCACCATTCGAATGACAGACAGTAATGTGGTGACCAGGCAGGGTTTATACAGGACGAGGCTAGTCAAATCTAATGCTTTTTAATGCCCAAATACTATTATTTCAATGCCACAAAGTGAGAAGAAAATCTGCGAATATCTAATTTCTTAAGATTTGCAAGAATTTCAGCAAATAGGAAAGAAGGAAAGAGAATTGGGAAATACTTTTGAGCAAAAAAAAAAGGTCAATGTCAGCCAAAACTGCAACTGAACATGTTTTGGACCGTGCTTGTCATAATTTTCCAAGAAATTTAGATTTAATGCTGTTTGAATCTTGTTAACCTCTTACCCCCGCCTTAACCGAGCGCTTTTTCTCCAGTTCAGTTTTACCACAGAATCTAAAAGCTTCTCGACTGGCCTCATTTGAAAGCTAAGACCTACAAAACGGATCTAAACTGATCTTTTTCCTTGTTGTTGCTATCACTTTTAAAGGGGTTTTGCCACATTTTTGTCTCTTTCTTGTCGCATTCTTGTCCATTATTTGTTGCATTTTTGTTACTTTTTCGTTGCATTTTTGCCAAATATTCGTCATTTTTTTTGTCTTTTTTTCATCAAATTTCCGTCACTTCTTTGCCACATTTTGGTCACTTTTTCGTTGCATTTTTGTCACTTTTTTGTCAAATTTTCGTCACTTTTTTGTCAAATTTTCGTCAAATTTTTGTTGCGATTTCATATGTTTTTTTCTCATTTTTGTCGCTATTTCGATGCTTGTTTTTCAGGAAGATTTAGATTTGGGTAAAACCAAACTGGAGAAAATGTGCTCTGTTCAGGTGGGGGTTAATGACATTTAAGGCCTTGATTTTAATACCCTGCGGAAACCAAAGAATATGTTCAATGAAAGAAAATATCAAAACTTTATAATTCATTATAATTATAATGAGATTTTGACGGTCATGGGCTCCCACACATAACTGACCTCATTCTGTTTAACTGTTGCTATTATTATGATTATTATCATCCTTTTTTCCGGGACTCATGTGCGCCATAGAGCCGCCCAACTACTTGCAAATCACAAGCGTCTGTAAAGTTGCAATTAGCAAATCAATATGTATCAGTATGAGGTTCGTGCAATTGAAATAACCTTGAAGTTTAGACCTGAACAAACTCTGCAAGTTCTGAAATAAAATGTTAAAATATGCTCTGTGGTGTTTCATTGTTAGCCCTTCTCATCAGTCCGTTCAAAAGTTCAAAAGTAATTTGATGTTTTTTTGTCAGACTGCCCATCAAGGATGCGATGACATTTGTCAGGATTGTCAGAGCAGTCCAAACTTTGCAAAACATACACGTACATGGCAGGTACAAGAGAGGAACTAACTATAAACATCCAGATTACATTTTCAAAGCATGTCAGTTATTGAAACATCATGGCTTTAATCGTAGAAAAGTTAAATCATTGACTGGACTGGGTTTTGGTAAAGTGGAGACTCAACTTTATCAAAACCCTGGCGGCCATCTTGTGACTGGCCCTGCTAACCCAGTGCAATGTAATCACATGGAAATACCACTTATTTCCTTCATACTGTTTTATCTATTTTTAGTTATTTCATGACTCATGATAATTGTGACTGCAGTTTTTCACATTTTATTTCAGTTTCATAGACTTTAGCTCCATATGTTCATGGATTTTCCTCGGTCAAACACTTCAA
Organism: Neogobius melanostomus; assembly: GCA_007210695.1. NCBI lineage: Eukaryota > Metazoa > Chordata > Actinopteri > Gobiiformes > Gobiidae > Neogobius > Neogobius melanostomus. Next base: position 100,254 of record VHKM01000430.1, read on the forward strand.
ATCATTCATATCAAATATAGCATTTGTTACTTTAGTTACTAACTTTAAAACAGTATTTCTGTACTTTTTAACAACATTACCAATATTAAATGAACATGGGACAGTGATATAATGAATGCTAACCACCGGAATGCTAACACTGAACACTGGGAATGCAGAAAACAATATTAATGCGGCTAAACAACACAACTAATAAACGATACATTTCAAAGAAATTACATCCTGACTGAGACATCGAGACTTAGAAGTAATAAACCAGTTACAAACAATAAGTGTCTCCCATTCTGCTGTTGAATCGATTAACATTTTATTCCTGGTTTTACATTGGTTGCTATGGGGGTTAGCCTCGCCAGCCAGTCACAAGATGGCCGCCACGTTTGCCACATCAACGAGCGTCACATCCGATCTAGAGTTTTATTAAACATATGGTGCCAATGCTGTGTTCCCTAGCACAGCTAAACATTAGCATTAGCCATTAACGTTAGCATTTCCATCACTGCATGAAAACAAGAGCAAATAGAAACGATTTTCGCAGCTAGTCATTCACAAGATGGACAGGAAAAGTGCCGTAACATTATCCGTGTATCAAGGTTTGTATCGTGTAAAGATTCACAGCAATATTCAGGATGTGTGTGAGGGTTTGTGAGAGTTTACAGAGTTGGGGCTAATCATTTAAATTCAACTTTCTTCTCATCTATCCTTGAGAACCAGACAAATCGAGCACAGCAGCTTTAATCATTTTCAATATCAAAACATCTAGAATCTCTGTTTGGAGGGAAGCTAATGGAAACAAGCATGGCTGACCGGGCTGATATCTCGTCTGCCCTAACGTCGGACAGGAGCAGAGATTTCATTTTCCCCGCGTCTCGGCCTCCGCTCTAATGAACCGGCGCGTGTTCCTCCGTACCACACTGACAGCTACTTTTAGCCTTCATTAGCCTCGCGGCGCAAACGCGGAGCAACAAACGTCAACACATCAAAGAGAGGGCGCGCGCTACATGCTAACGCGCTACGGAGAGGCTGCGCTGCCGCTAACTACTGTCATCACAAACAACAGTATCCTCTCCAGAGACCACTTCCTTTTCTCGAGCAATTAATCCATAAAGGCCTTTTTATTTTCTCAACCCCAAACATTATCGGACTACGGGGGTTTACAGATAACTGAAGTGTAATGTGAACGGTTAAGACGAGACGCTGCAGGTGAACAGGGACAAATAATACAGTTTAGTGATATCAAAAACAGCTAGAAGGTCCCGGGTTTGATTCCCACCTGGACGGGGCCTTTCTGTGTGGCGTTTGCATGTTCTCCCCGTGTCTGCGTAGGTTTCCTCCGGGTACTCCGGTTTCCCCTACCACTAAAAACATGTACAATACGTTCCCCTCTGGGGCCAGGACTCCCTTGAGAAAGAGATTCTTACTCTCAGTGGGACTTTCCATAAAGGTCAATAATGTTTGAATATGCTATTGCATTGCTTCCCAAAGTGGGGTCCGGGGCTCCATGGATGTCCTAAGAGGCACTACAAAGCTGGTCTACAAAACAAGTACATTGAAGAAAGAAAAGGAAAAAATAAGGATTTTGAAAGGAAATTTACATTTATCTGCTAAAATGTACCGCTTTAAACATCTGTTTAGCCTAAAGTTATTGCTTGATGTTGTTTTTATATTATTATAAAATTCCTTGGAATGGAATTAATTATTATTGAGGGGCCCCGTGAGAGTTTTTGGAATGATAAGGGGGCCGTGATGTCCTGGACTTTGGGAATGGCTGAGCTATTGATAAGTGAAAGAACTCTGTAAACTTTTACATTTTGCCTTGTTTTTTGTGTTCAAAGCTCAATACATCAGGCTGGGAATTAGATATTAAAAATCCCTCTGAAAAAAACTTTAAAATATTGTTACGTCCAAGACTGTAAAGTTTGGAATCTGACCCACTCCACAGTGCACCTGAGGTAAATCACTGATAACACCAGACTAACCATATAAATGTCTGTGTTAATAGAATAATGTTTGAAATATAACGCATTTTGAGGGACTATTTTCTCGCAGATCACTCCGCCGCTGCGTTAGCTTACAGCCACGAAGCTGATGCTGCTCAAGTATAAGTTATTTTAAATGCAACATGGTTAAAATGATTCTATTAACACAGACATTTATATGGTTAGTCTGGTGTTATAAGTGATTTACCTCAGGTGCACTGTGGAGTGGGTCAGACTGTTTTTAATGCAGGCTAACTGATACCATAGAAATGCTTTAGCCTTGCACTAGCCTAGCGCCACTAGACTCTTCAAATATAAGAACTGCATGAATTGAAGAAAAAAATATCTCCAGACATCAACAACACTCTGGATAACTAGGAAATGAGGCCCAATGTCAAAAATCCTGAAATATCCCTTTAAGTTTCACCTTGTTTTTACTCTGATATTAAAACTAACATGTTAAGGGAGAAAACTAGCTAAAAAAAAAGCTTTGAGTGTCCAAAAAAAGCGGCATTCAAGTTTGATAGATTATTACTATTCCCTCCGGGGGGCGTTTCTCTCCTTACCGGTTTACACTTGTTGCTTAATAACCTCACACCTCAATCGGCCCGTCCCCTCATTGAACCGAGCTATCGTTTCGGTGAGCGCAGTGGCAGAGACGGACTAATCAATCAGTGGGCGCGAACAGAGAGAGAGGCGCAGATCGGCGGAACACCTGGGCGCCCTGACAGCGCGGCGTTAGAAATCAGCCCCGTCCGTCTGCCGCGCGTTGGACTCCAAAGCCAGCAGATGCTACCGCCAAAGCCACGCATTCCCCACCAGCCAGTGTGGTGGGCTTTCATTTAGCGCCGCTGAACCCAAACGATAATTGCAAAAAACGGGAAAACATAGCCATGGAGTGGGGGCTGGGCAATCTATCACCGTCAAATTCAAATTGGGGGAAGTAATCGCAGCCGATCTGTATTTCCTGGGTTATATTGCACTGTGGAATATTCAAAACTGTCCCCACTTTTTCAAAGCTCATAATCCGTAAACAAAACCCAAAATAATGTGTTTATGCCTCAATTATGCACGGTGTGTCCTCTCTAGAACAAAGGGATGTGTTTGAAATATGCACAGTGAACTGAGAAATGAATAAGCAAAAGCTAATCACAATGCTGTAACAGCCTGTTTCCACTGGTCATTATCAAACAAAATAGAGCGAGGGCAGGCGAGAGATGGACCCCCCTTTCAACAGGTAGGGCTCAGAACTGCCTCACAACAACAACTAGTTAGGGCAGCAGGGTGAGGGCTTGCTGGTGGGGGCTACTGCCCTCTACCTACTGGCCACATTACACCCTGGCTTTTTAAGGCACCTCACTAAACAAGGCAAACAACAAAAATAATAAAACAATCACAACCAATATTTTACAGTGGAAATGGGAATGACAATAATGGGTCGTGTTGACTATGTAATATTTATTATAACTAAATCAATAGTCAATTTATAGAATGGTGACTGGTGTTTATAAGTAATGATTGGATATGGTTATTATGTGAACGGGAATTAGGAATAAGAAAAGAAAAAAAGTACAAATTGTAAATTCCTGAAATAAGTAATTCAGGAATTTGTAAAGTGTTATGTTGTATTACTGTATCCGGAATGTAATTTAATCTTGAATATGGGGGTAGGCACTTATAAGCCTTCTTCCTTCGGCCTACTCCTTTTGAGTTTTTTGTTGCTTTGTTTGTTTTCTGCACAGCAATAATGTTATTGTAAATAATCACTCAAATAAATCCAATCAATCAATCAATCAAAAATGTAAATCTAGTTGCCCTTCTTAGCCAGTATCTGTTTTAATGCTCAACAACTTCCGTCTTCCTCTTACAGTCGCACATGGGCCCCTTTGAATCTGGCTGCGGGACAAACTGTCCCTGTACTTTCCCGGTTTGAGAAGGTGATACTTGTACAGAGACTCTAGCCTGATAAACCACACCCACTTCTTTTCTGCGTGAAAGAAGGCGGGTCTGGACACACACTGTAAACCAGTTGCTAATTGGCGGCTAAGGCCGAACCAATCACGACCGTCACAGAGAATTGATAAGGTTACGTCACTCGCTGCACCACTGTGTTACTAGTGCAATTACCATTAACATTAGTCAAAACTAATCATGGATGAAGTAGTCGAGGATTTTGCCTCCGTGTGCTTGTGAGTTTATATTATTGAGTTCATATTTTGTGAGTTGGACTACAGCTGTCGTCACGTCCGCTAATTGCTAATTGGTTTATTTCACTGACAATCTGTGCGCGTTAGGCCCGCCCGTTCAAACTGCTCCAATTGCTCCGTTACCAGACTAACTTCCCTGCGTGGAATGGACAGGGAATAGTATGGGCAGAGCCAGGCAACAGAGACTCGGAGAACAGAGTCAAAAAGAAACATTTCAACAAACTGCAACTTATGCAGAACAAAGCAGCACGATTAGCTTCACACTGCCCATACAGAATTAGTGTGGTCATTATGCCCAACTCAACTGGTTAAAGGTGGAAGACAGAGTGAAAGCTGCTCTGCTTACTGCAACATGGAAAATATTACAGCATAAGAATCACAAATGTATCTATGAGCAATTCAAACTAAATCGAGAGTCACACAACAAGACGATTTCTCATACCAAGTTCCAAAACCAATTTTGTTCAACAAACATTAACCTTCAGAGCAATGAAAGAATGGAATACATTGCCAGTAATGTTAATTAACACAAAACAAGTAGTGGCATTTAAGAAACAAATAAAGATGCTTTTGGGAGGGTCATATTTGAACTATGAAATAACATAATACATGTCAAAATTATGTCAATGTTGGCGCGTATGCATGTGCAGAATGTATTGATGTTGATTGAAGACTTTGATGAATTGATGTTTCTAATGAATACTGTAATGTAACCATGTTCAGAAACGAAACAAAATGAACTGAAAATGGACTTTGTTTCAACAAAGATATTTACATTATATGTTTTGTCTGAAACATGTCATATGTTTCTTCAAACATTCCACTTTTTAGCGTCTCCTTTGCAGATGTGTGTGTGTCGTTGTGAGGGGATGTTTTACTGTGAGGCTAGAGGTGTGGAGCTTGTTTTTGCTGTTAGCAGCAGTTTTCAATCCGGCCGCAGCGTCTGTTTACTCGCTAGTCCGGGAAACTTCTTTAAAACAAAAAAAAATCAAATCGAGATCGATCAATATGGGTAAAATAATTGTGATTTTTTTTTTTCAAATCCGCAGCAGAAAGTATTACGATCCGATATTTTGTCCCAGCCCTAGTATTTATATATTCTCATAAGAAGTCAGTGTTGGCTCAGTGTTTATATTGAGCTCCCCAACTCCGCTGATGACAGTGCGTCGCCATGGTTACCGAGCTCGAGGCGACAGCGCTGTAAACTGTCGTACGGGTGTTTCACGTTGTGCATTTAAGATTGAGGTCGCGCAGTCCCAGCAGAGAACAACACATCGGTCGCTCCGTGAACTTGTTGTAGCGTGAATGTAAAGAGGAGGCGCGACACGGAGCACAGCGGCCGGGGGGGGAGGCGGGCGGGACACGAGGTGATGCCACGGCTTTACGGGGAGAGAAGAAGAGAAGAGGGAAGCAGGGAGAGAGGGAGGAGAGATTGGAAAGAAAGAGAGGGGTGAGGAAAGCGTAGCCGGACACCCCTGGCTGACCTTGGGAGCACGAGTCACTCTATTCGCTCGACTGCACTCAATACAAGCACAGTACACAGAGCAGTGAGCCGTGCCGGGGCGGAGAGCAGGTCCTCACCCACAGGCACGGAGCAGGCTGAGGGATCAAACACATTTGGAATTGGAACATTTCCCCGACTTGAAATGTGAAAATGTGCAAAAAGGGTCCCACATCTCATCCGAATCTCACAGCGCAATGAGGACTGGAATGTGTCAGGAAAGTTAGCGGAATAATGATCCGTTTACAAGTATTAGGATGGAGCCTTTTAATCGACAAGAGACAATCTTTTTTAAAAGGTCTATCTTGCCCAAGTTCACAAACCACATACAGCCAGAGCATATTTATTAGTTTTAATAAATAAAAAAACAATAACAAATAAACAAAAAACTGAGACGACGCTGGAATCCAAATATGGTTATATATATATTTCCTTTGAGGGAGAAATACACGCATAGACCAAACAAAAGTCTCTCCAAATTAGGTTTTCATTCAAGTCCTGCATCAACACCTCCACTTTAGTCACTCCGGCAGACTCCAAACTTTCCAGTCTTGTACTTAATATTATTTTGAAGGGACTTCAATATCTAATTCCTAGCCTAATTTTTGGGCTTTGAACCACAATATAGCTCAACAGTCCCACCCGGATCAGGATGTAAAATGTCCCATTTATGTTTCGCATCAACTCAGTGCCAACTCATGGACATAAAACACACACGGTTAAATTTGTCTAAAACTTTATAAAATGAAAAGTTTTTAAAGGGACTAGACAGAGTTTAAGCCATGTCCTAATGTGCAGAATGAGCCCAGACCTGTTCACCACAACTGCCTCTAAAATCCTGCACTGTCACTCAAAAAGGTGTTCATTCGGGTCCAAAGTGCCGTCATGCACGAGTTTAATATAGAGACTGCAGTTATGCATAAGACCTGAGGTGGCAGGAGTGAGCATAAAATGACCAACTTGCATCTGGTCCCTTTAAATAATATGGCTGTATTGTGTTGTATTGAGTGTTGTCTTTCTTGTCAAATATCCGCACAATGGTCGGTAGTTAGCACTTAGCTGATTAGCCGACATTGCGCTTTTAAACTAAAAACATGTACAATAGGCCAGGATGAATGAGAGTGTGTTGGAGAGTCCATGGCTACAATCCGGCGTGGTGTGTTTACATGCGCGAGTCCCATGTTCATTTACATGGACTGTCCCGACCAAATAAACAAACATGTCCATGAGATCCACAAGAATCTGTCTTGGTTAACAGTTGAGGCTAAACTACAGGCCAGTCTCCTCATGTTCATGCACAATGTTCTGATGGATGAACAGCCCAGTTTTTTGTTTAACGAACTCTTATTCAGCGGGTTTTGTCACAGTTATGTGACTCGCCAAGTGACGACAAACTCTTTGTTTGTTCTCAGACCTAATAGTAACTCCATGAAAAGAACTGTTCTGTACAGACGGCAAATGTCTGGAACTCGTTTCCTCTTAACGTTAGAAAGAAGAAGATCTTTATTTATATAGCGCCTTTCACAGACATGGTCACAAAGCGCTTTACATGAGAGCATTGTACATTCACTACTCACTAGAAACACTAAAAATAAACTACATTTCAAGCTTAAAGTAAAAGGTCAATTAGCTCAGTACATCTGAGGTATCATGTTCAATGCTTCTTATGAATGTGTGATTTATGAAATGTGTAACATTCTAATGTATTCCATTTTGACTGTTTTGTAATTTTATATTAAGTCAGGACCCCAGGAAGACTAGCAACCACTTTGTGGGAGCTAATGGGAATCTTAATAAAGAATTAACAAAAAATAAACTCTTAATAGTAAAAAAAAATAAAAATTGTTGTTGTTTATGTTTTGTTTTTGTATTATTCAAAAACTAAACAAGATCCAAAATCCCCTCTGAAAAAATCTTTTCATGCGTAAAAGGCCTTATTTTATATGAACATATAAAACATAAATACATTTTGTTCCTCATATTTATATCAGTAAATATGAGGATATATTTACATATAGCAAAAGTTTCAAATTGATATCACTAAATTATTTTCCTGTTCACCTACAGCGTATCGTCTTAAGGTCACCTTTGCATTCCCTCTACACTCCAAAATAAGTTTTAACATTTTTAACATTTAATCATGATTTGAGAAGTAAAGTGAAAGAAAATACAACTGGAACAAGTCTTTTGCTTTTAGAATAAGAAAAATAACCACCTCATTGCACCTGAAATAACATCTTGAGTTCAGTTCAATCAACCCCACGTAACAAAAAGTGCAATCCTCTCGCTAGTTACACCTTTCGACGAAACTATAGCCCAAGTTTGACAGTATCCAGACACAAAGCTCCATCCGTCCGCGCAGCGGGGAAGACATTTCCTCAGACTGGTGGTTTTTAATTACCGCTCCTGCCACATCAAAGCCCTCCGCGCCCACCTCATTTCATCCACGCTGCGCACAAGACTCAACCTGACACCAGCCAAACCCCCGCCTCCCCCCATCATCAGCGGGGCGTGGAGAGAGCGCGCTCCCCAGGGCCCGACCAACCAGAGTTCAGGGCAGCGGCGGTAAAAAAAGAAGGGGGGGAAGAGGGAGAAGTCATCCGTGCCACCGTCCAATAACATCGCAGGTCTTCATCTTCCCCGTTTATCGCACGCTCCGTTCGTTTGAGAGGCGTCGACTTCAGGCCGGGCTTTGAACAAGTCTGAGCAAGCGCCAGCCGGATTCCCCGATGTTTACGCTCCGCCGGCGTGGAGAGGGCCTTCGGAATCACGACGACCACGCCGAAATGCCCTCACGCCGGATACATACAAGCAGGTCCTGGGCTGTGGTCCTGTTTGTCCGAAACGGTTCTGTGAGAAACTTCAATGAATCATGCCAGAAGACTGTTTCAATGACTGTAAACAGGGGCCAGAACCTCCAATAACAATGTTTTGCTTTGATTTCATTAGAAGTTCACTGTCTTTAGCACCACCGACTAAGTTAGACCCTGGAACCTTCTTTAGTCCAAGCCCAGACACATTGGGTTTTCGTTACAGCAATGGCAACAGTCCTCACATTTCATCACAGTGGAGCCCATTTATAGAATAGACAGAAAACTTGTGTCTGGATGTAAACCGTGCCGTCCCTAAAGGCTCATTCATACTTCACAAGACGGAAGAACTTCTTGCGTCTTGTGAAGTATGAATGAGCCTTAAATGGCAGTATGTCTCCCCTGCTCTTCACCCCACAGCTGTCAGACACAAAATCCTGATGATAAAAGGAAAAAGACTATCTTAGCCTGCTGTACATGTTCTAGTTTTTTTGCTTGAGAAACACTGAATATCCAAACAACCCAGTCTGGCATGAGAAGACAAAACCCAGACACCCAGTAACCTCTTATTGTGAGGCGGGGGGATAGTCTCTGCCAACAGCCTGCAGGTGTATGATACAGTCACAGGGACAGTAATACATCTCTCCATCAACAGCTTTTAATAAAACAAAAGAAGCAAACAACAAACATGAAAATAAGTCACAAGAAAAGCCAAAGTGATGGAAGTAAAGACCCCTACGAATCGTTCTTGGTACTAGGAATAGGGATGGGACGATAAACAATAAGATCGTTAATCGCGGTAAAAATGCGGCAATTACCCATTTTTTGATCATCGTGCTAGAAGATAATCGCTAAATCCATCAGACAACCAACGCCGGTACCATGGAGATAGCAGTTTTTAAGATTTCAGTCGGTTAGTTCCTCATCGACGATGACAACAGTATAGTCCAAAATGTTACACAGTGTGCCTTTAAATACTGTATGTCTCACTCAATATGACATTTACAGCAGACAATCAAGAGGAATATTTAGTAATTGCCCAATCCCCATCATTTCTGCCGTTTCAGTGATTTTTTTAAACCACAGGCAAACATCGTTAATCGCAATTATTTTGGCCAAGATAATCGTGACCCCAAATTTCATTATCGTCCCATCCCTAACTAGGAATGGAAAGGGTTACTAAAAAGTCTTTCACAAAATCTTGTATAGAAGCAACTATTGACTCAACAAATATTGCTTTAATATATTTTCAACAATAAATAAAACATGTACACTAGCCTTATACACAATTTGTCCTGTTTTCAAACCAAAACAACTAAAATATTCAAATCTGATCTTTTGATCTTTGCCATAGTGAGTAAAGCGGGTCGTCTTGTGACCAGAGGGTCAGTTTTGAATCCTGCAGGTGCACACTGTCGTTTCCTTGGGCAAGACATTCCACCCACCTCGCCCCAGTGTATTGGTGTATGAATGAGAGTGTGGATGGGTGACTGGTTCCTTGTTGAAAAGCGCTTTGAGTGAGTATAAATTGTAATGGTCTCAACTTATATAGCACTTTCCTACTGTTGTGACAGTTTTTTAGAGTTATCTAACTAAAACTAGTCGCAAGCAAATACACAGACTGTGATGGACCGTCTGGCTGCCATGCTGGGCCTTTTGGTCGGGCTGCTGGGAGCGCCGGCTTTCTGCATCACACCTAAAGACATCACAATGGGCACAAAGACCGCTGCTGCCCATATCACACTTAAGACAATAGGCCAAAGACCGGCCCTGGAAACAAAGTGCTTCTCGATTGTCCTAGCACCACAGATGTCTGCCCTTAAGTGCATTAAACACACAGTTTAGCCTCCATCAGGGTAATTGTTTTAGCGTCCATGCTTCTTCCAGTTTCTTGCATGAGTGTATGTGATGAGAAATAAGGGGTAGGTCTATTATAAATTCTTTGAACTTCTTCCTACTCCTTTTGAGCACAAAGTCTTGTTTTTGTTTTCCAATGTAAAACATGTTTGAAATACTTTTCTGCTCAAATGAATAAATAAATGAAAAAAAAAAAATCTCTAATAATCAGCTGCAACAAACAGCGGACCCTTTTTCCCTCACCAAAGTCCGCAAAGACATTAAACGGCACGACAGATTTCATCAGCTACAGGTAAACAAAGAACAACAGTCTTTTTGCAAGAAACAATATCCTCCCTCTTTATGCAGACTTTGATTGACACAACAAGGAATGCCTTCAAGCTCCTAAAAAAATGCAAATGTATGTTCCATTTCCAAAAATCACTGCCTTATTTTATTTTTCCACCAACACGAATCAACAGCCACGCATAATTCAAAAGCGCAACCCAGAATCCCCCGCGTCTCTGAGAATGGCCATCTGGAACGCAGCTTGCAGCGATAGATAGACTCAAGTTACTTTCGCGGGGTCGTCGCCGCCACATCACGAGCCCCTCCCCCTCCCTCTGCTCCGTCACCTTTGCCAAATGTAGAACGAGTCAATCTGCAAATATCCCCGGCCTGTGAAGCATAAGAACACAAGGTGCTTTCTCTTCACTTTGGTCCGCGAAGAGAGAGAGAGAGATCCAGAGATCCGTCTGCGCCCAGAGGCAAGGCACTCTCTCTTGCACCATTTCTCTGCATCAGCGTGCGAGGGCTTCTGAGGAGTATGCATTGCGAACGTACGGTATTTACATCTAAGGGGAGAAAAAGAATCAGACGCGCTGGTTCGAGGTGTTGCATACTGATATTGTGCCGAGAGAACATGATGTTGAGATACGGCGGTTTCGGAACTTCGGTTTTACGAACTTCTCAGCGCGGATGGCAAAGATGTACGAAGATTGCGATACAGGGAGTGATAGCAAGGTTACAAGTTCAAGTTCCAGGACGCACAGGAAAATTTTTAGGGTTCATTTCAGTAGAGTGATGTGGTTTCGACTTCTCACATCCTGTCGACTTTTCGGGATATGGTGTTTATATGCACACTGAGAAATCGGGAAACTCATTCGTTACATCATCGACACCAGGAGATTGTGGGTTATTCGTTCCTTTAACCCGTCCTGGGTCCGTCTTTGGCATCGAAGTGGACCAGGGAGCACTGGGTGAAGGTTCGAAGTCGGGACTGGTGGGAGAGAGAGTTCACCGACAGCCTCTTGGTACTGTTTTTTTTCCTCAAGGTTTTCCATGGTCCTGGAACTGGCTATGATGTTGGCATGACAACGGGACCACATGCAGAATGTTTACTTGTTTTCAGCTCAAATATTAAACTGTTTTTAACCAAACAGCTGCAGTCACAGTGGAGACGTTATCAATTTAACGGCAAATCGTGTGCGCGCTCTGTGTCGGAGCCAGGAGCAGCTGCGGCCGTCGTAGGAAATAGTGGCACAATCTCTTTTTAAACTCTCTCGACTCTCGTTTTGTTCGTCTGTAGGCGGTACTTGCTGGATTTGATCCTAATGTTCAAACTTTCAATTTTATATTATATGGAACTAGACCTTAAGCTGAGCACAGACTACATTTCTTTCAATCTTAAAGAGGGGGTATTATGCTTTTTTCAATCACATAGCACCAGTCTATAGCATACTACAATGATGACGTAACCTTCTGTTGGTCTGTATATGCAGTAAATTAAAATAACTGCCTTGAATAAAATTGCTCTCTCAAAATGGCTGTACTGAACGTCTTGAAATAGGCCTCTGTCTCTTTAAGAAGCTTTCCGACATGCCCCCTTCAGCACACTGCTGTGGCATCTAAACAACACTACTGTGCGGGGAGGGGGCTCTGCTGAGCTGAGGAGCAGTGGTTGGTGGCTTGGCTGGTGACAAAAGGTCCAGAGGCATCTCCAGGAGGTGGGGGCGTTCCTAGCAGGACTGAGGCATAGCTACACCTAAAATGGCTGCCGTCTAAGTTTTTACTGATGACTCAAAAATATGTGAATGAGCCAAGGCAACACTCCAGGCATGTGTTTAATGAGGGAATGACATAATAACATGATATAAAGCTTGAAAAAGTCGATTTTACATAATACCCCCCTTTAATACGAAAAGGAGATGGAAAGACATCAGCCCGGTGATGGTGGAGAAGAGTAGCTAGCCGATTTGACCAAACACACACAGTATGTAACACAGGACACCCACGCTTCTCCTGTGTGTCTTAAATCGGCCTTAAAAATCAAACATGTTTCATTTCCTACGACTGGGGTTTAGTCACATTTCAGACTTGAGACAAAACCAATGGAAAGTCCAAAACTATGCTCAGTGCAAGTGTGAAAACGCCCTAAGAGATTCCATAAACCATCTTTTGAATGAGGAAAAGTCTGAAACCCATCCACTGAAGGGTCAAAGAGTGACTTTAAGTGCCCACAGTTCTAACTCCATATAAAGTTCCCCAAAAACCCACTGCATTCCGCCACAGCCCGCGCGCGTGTCAGCAACACTCCAGTGTTTTTAAAACCATTGTCCTCGGGCGCTCCAGTCAGCAAAGGCGAGCGCTGTCTGTCTGTCAGCGTTCAAAAGCCCTCCCTCTGAAGACCAATTTGGCTTTGAAATGTGGGAACGTTTTTATAATGAAACGGCGAGCTGCCCCGCGCGAGATAAAAGCCCGCGCGCCGGCCCATAGGAAGCGCAGGTATCCGCTATCTGTGCACAGCAAGGACGAACGCAAGGACACGCCTCGTCAATGCACGGGAAGAGCGGGTAAACAAGCCGCTCCACACCGCGCCGCCTGGGAAGCGCCGGGACTGCTAATGTTTACAGCGAGGATGCAGACTCGCATGACGGGGAACGGAGATCTGGACCTGCCGTTTAATTGCAGTTATAGGCTAATTAAAAAGTCTACTTGCGACAAATGCAATTTTCAAGGGGTGTTATGTTGAATGTTACCTTATCCAAGCATTCTTTACATATGGTTTGAAGAAAATTTAAAGATTTTGCTTAAGAATGTCCCTATTTTTCCCTAATAAGCTTCTACACTGTCAAAAGATCCAGTGCTGTACCACCGCGCAAAGCCTTCTCCAGCTCATCCAAGAGATTCTCAATGGGGTTAAGATCTGGACTCGGTGGCGGCCGATCCATCTCACTGAACAGCTCTTTCACATACATGAGCCCCCGTGAATCCTGGCAGTGTAATCTTGGAATATGCTCACGCCATCAGGGAAGAAGGATAACCTGGTCATTCAGGATGTTCAGTTGATCTCATTCTTTGGGCTCATAGTGTCGCTGAACCGAGACCTGACCAACGGCAGCAAACCCAGATCAAAACAGTTAGTTACATTCAGGTAAAGGACACTTTGTTTTTGTTGGACTTAGGGACATGGGAAAAAGGTAAAATTTCAACTATTCACATGCAACCATACTGTGCATAAGGGCCACGGGCGAGACCCAGCTCCATTGTCGGAAAACGGAACTCTTCCTCTTAATGTTTTTGTACAGAAAATTACAGATTCACTGGAGTAAAACTAATTAATTCTTACCACACTTACATCATCAAACTACATCCTAATTAGAAACGTAAAACTACTTTGAACACCTTAGCCTTTAAAATCTACTTTGCCACAAAAAAGGTACTGCTAAGACTTTATAATAACTACACGTTATTTAGCCTTAATAAATGATGAGTTAACACATCATGAACACTTCATTAGTTAAGTGTAACTAACACTTAATAAAGCCATACCTCACTTATTCATTTATTAAGGCTAAATAAGGTGTAGTTATTATAAAGTGTTACAAAAGTACTCATTCAATACGGACAGAAAAAGAAATGAGCAATGTTAATAAATCTAAAACAAGGCAAGTTTATTTAGAGAACAATTCATACACAAGGCAATTCAAAGTGCTTCACAGTTGCAGAAAATTACAAGAAAACAGATCAAATCAATCAATAAAACATCAACATAAAGTTAATCAATGACAGTAAAAGGCAAGAGTGCAGATAAAATACTTTCAGTTTTCATATGCACGGGTAAAAAGAGCTGTTTTCAGGCTGGATTTGAACATTGTCAGAGTTGAGGCCTGTCTCACATCCTCATGAAGACTGTTCCAGATTTTAGCTTTAGCCTCAGTGTGTTTAGTCCTGACTCTGGGAACCACCAGGACATGTTAGAGCCCTGAGAACTTCAGGGCTCGAGATGGTTCATACGGCTCTAACATGTCAGAGATGGACTTTGGTGCTAAACCATGAAAAGACTTGTAACAAGCAGAGCTGTTTTAAATTCTATTCTCTGAGTGACAGGAAGCCAGTGCAGAGACCGGAGCACTGGACTAATGTGGTCGTATTTCCTGGTTCTTGTCAGGACTCGAGCAGCAGCGTTCTGGATGTTCTGCAGCTCTAACAGCTCGTTTAGAAAGGCCAGTGAGCAGCCGTTACAGTAGTCTAACCTGCTGGAGACAAATGCATGGATGAGTCCATGCAACAACAGCAATTAGCGATTAGCCTGCTAATGGCTAGCGATTAGCCGACCCAAAAATCGTCAGTAAATTTGGCTATGTTCTTGGATATGATGCAGACCAGCGAAGGACAAAATGGGGACTTTTTGAACATTACCCACTTTACATTAACCTAAAACATGCACACTAGGCTCCACCTCCAGACTCTAAAGAGCTCAACTCATTAAGAACCCTGCCCTTTGTTGCATTTGCTCAGCAGCGGCAGGCGGGGTTTCACAAACACTGCAAAATTGCTCTAAGAAGAAATCACAGCACCTTTCTCTTTCATCACGCCCTAATCATTCTAATTTAATATCTGATCAGAGACGTACGGACCGCTCACTCCAGGCTGGACACGGGCCGGGACGGCATTTGATGTGGCGCCGAGCCCAGGGGTGAAGAGACAGAGCAGACAAGGAACTTATTGAAGTCATTACGCTGCCAGTTCATCATTATCTGCTGACTATAGCACTCTATTAGCAGTCTCATTAGAGCGCCGCGATAGCGCTCGCCCCAGCACGGAGCCAGCACGGGCTACACGAGTGTCCACGGCACAAAGCGGGAGATAGGAGTGTCAATTTTAACGTTTCAATCGCCGAGAAGTAGGGCTGGGCACTGTTAAATGATACCAGTATGAAACTGGGAAAAAAGTTTAGGTACTACTGGTTTAGACGAAAATGAAGTATCGGAAAAAAAATCTGAACAAGATGCTGTTGGTTCAGGGACAGCATTAAAGTGACTTGGTTGTTTCAGCTCAACTTAATGATTTTTTGTTGTTGTCAAATTCCCCCCCTATTCTTTCAAACAAATATAGCCAATGTTTTCCCCTTTTTGTTTTTTTCTTTTACAGTTTTTTTCTTATTATTGCCCCAATTTTGTCTTGTTTTCCTAATTTTTTCACCTAATTTTTGCTCACTTTTCATTACAAATATTTTCCCTATTTCCCCCTTTTTTTTATTATTATTATTTTTGGTACAATTTCCCCCAAAATTATTCCCCATTTTTCACACATTTAAATAAAAAAAATACTTTTTTCAGTAACTGAGGAATATAACATATTACTGAAACAAAATATGGGAATATATTAGTCATTTCAAGTGCATTTAAATGTATGAACAAAAACAATGCCCCCAAATAAAATGCAGCACCAAATCAAGTTGGACACTGGTGTATAAGATCTGCAGTTGCGTGTAGTTAATGTCCTCAAAACAAAACACAAGAGAATGGGGGAAAGAGAAGGACAACTTTTGCTCGGTGGCTTTATTACTAATTTTAGTTCATATTTTGCCAAAAGTAACTCACAGTGTAACTCCGCTACATTTTTGAAACAGTAATACGTAATACAAACATATTATATTGTTAAAGCTGTAACTACTAATATAGAATATATTATAATTTTTAAGTAACTTGCCCAACATTGTTAATAGCCCTCTCTAATGTAAAAAACAGGAAGTCGCTTTCACATTGGAGATAATGGCCTTTTTAATCAGCCGATATCAGCCACTATTGTAGTAGTATTTAAAAGTAAATATGGAAAAGATCAGGTTTGTGCGCTGATGTTATGAATCTTAATTGTTCTGGTAAAGATGGGCATCATGATGTTGAAAATTCGTACAATTATCTTTCAAAATGAATGCAATACACCGATTTATTCCCCATACGAGAACGCAGATGTCAGTGTTGCTTTAAAAGCTTAAAGCAGAATCCCTTTCATCCAAACAAATGCTGGATCCCAAAGGACAAAGCACAAGCAAAGAAAGAAAGTAAGAAAACAATATTTGAAATGTAAATTGAAAGGAGCGAGATTGCAGCCTGGGAGCCTCTCTGCCGTTTCCTTGTTACGGATTCCGGTCTGAACATCCCACTTCCATTACGGCCAAACTTGGGAAGAGAATTTAAATTGAATATTTCTCGGCGACCCAGAAAACTGTTCCCACATGAGAGGATCGCCATTAACCGCAGAGTTTCCCTGTTCAATCATAACATTTTGTCGGGAAACACGGAGTTTGAATGAAAGTGTTTAAAGGCGGGGATTTGTCTAGCTTTCTTACATGTTTGTCGTGGCGGAATATCGGCCGCGCTCGGAGGAAAACGGCTCACGGACGACAATTAGGCGGCTGAGTGTACTTTGGCAGCGGCGCGGCGGGTGTGGGGGTCTGGGGAGCAGAGATAGGGCGCTCTCGGTGTGATCCTCCCCACAGGAGCTCATCGGGGGCTGGGGGGCCCTGTAACTGGGTCTACACGGCCACAGCATGCGGCACGTGGACACTCGAGATTGAAGTCGGTGCCACGTTTGGAGAATGCAAAGTAGTGCCGCGCCGCTAATATTGGCGCTACTGCTGCTGCTGCTACGGATACAGACGGCATCTTTGGTATCGCCCATATACGGTCATGTTCGAAGCAGCCAGACGGGAAATAAAGAAGAGAAAAAACTGAACTTTCTAAAGTACTGACGTTTCTCCACCATTACTTTAACAAATGCTGAATTATGAATATGTGTTTGTACTAAATAAAGATACAGACACATGGAGAGGAGCAAAGTGGTTCAACAGCCCATAAATAAAAAAGACAATGCTAGCCAGAAAGCTAACGTTAGCTTCATGCTACATATGCTAATTTGTAGCCAAGCTCACCTCCATCAAGGACGACACCTCCCACCCACTGCACGGGACTGTAGAGGAGCTGAGCAGCTCTTTCAGTGGAAGACTGAGACACCCTCAGTGCAAGAAGGAGCAGGTCCTTCATCCCCACTGCTGTCAGACTGTACAACAAGACTCTAAAGTAACATGTGCAAACACTACTATGCAAAACTATGTGCAATAATCTCTGTATCTGCGTCACTTTATCAACCACCTGCACTATGACTGTAAACCTGCACTGCTAATACTGACATTTTTTTTTATTATAGTCTGTTTATTTATACCTTTTGTCCCTTAAAGTTTGTGGTAGCCATTGTATAAAAAGATACCTCTATATACTATTTAATTGTTTGCACATTTCCTGTCTATCCTGCACACCCTGAGTGTTTCTGAGAGCTGAATGTAACAAGTGAGTTTCTCCACTGTGAGATCAGTAAAGGCTATTTTATCTTATCTTATCTTATCTAATGTTGGCTACAGGTGCCATTTCCGCTTCTACAGAACAATCTGCTGTGAAAAAACATCCATATAGAGCAGATTTTGGCTTGACTTTACTGATGTGTGATAAATAATAATTATGTATGTGAAATACTTCACTGGAGGAGAGTACGGTGTTCATAAATGTAGACGTTTTCATGTTTAAGCTAAAGGCTAACAATTTGATGCTAACAAATGTTTAGACAGGCTTCTACTTTGCCAATGTTTAAAATCCAGGTTCTATAAATCTGCTAACATGACGTTTTATATTGTAATATTATAATATTTTCCCGTCACATCTCTGAAGCTAAGCAGGAAGGGCCTGGTCGGTATTTGGATGGGAGACCGTTAGGGAAACATCAGGAAGCCTGGGGTGAATGTAGAGTGTGGGTGAGTGGTGGGAGGGGCCGATGGCACAGACTGGTCGCCTCGCTTCCGTCGATGCGATGGTCATAGGTTGAAGAATAAGTCTACAAAATGCAAATAACATATTGATCGCTCTTCCACTTTATCCCCTTATTGACAAGTTTATCCACTCAAACATTCACACCGTCTCACTTATTTATCTGCTTCTTTTCAAGCCTCTCCTGGTTCCAAAACAAAGTCCCTGTTGTTCCCACGAGGTCCGAGACGTTACCTACTCTTTCCCATAACAACGTTTGACTTTTCTCGTGATTTGTTCCGAGGACGCCGTAGTCCACGTTTTCATCTGTGTGAGGAATGCACTTGTGCCCGAGTGGAGCCTGTCGAGCCGGCTCTTTATCTGCAGCCGCTCTCCTGCAGCTCGGAGACAGATGGGAGTGTTGGGTAATGGAGAGCCGCTTTGACCCTCGCCCTGCTCCGGGTCGCAGCCATCCGTCATGCCAACAACCACCCCGGCGCTCGGCACTTCGGCACGCCGTAACTTACGATAACGGGAGGGCGGCTAAATATGGATGACACGTATGCGCCGCCGTAATGTGAGGGGCGGAAAACGAGATTTAAGACGGAAGTTTAGTGACAGTTCTGCGCAAAAATGTAATCACCAAGTAAACAAAAGGAAAACGATTGTGATACAAGTTCATCTAAAGCACTTTGAGACACTTCACGTTGCTTTACCCGGGTGAGGGTTAGTTACATATTTTGTGGCAAAACGTCAGCCTTTAATTCAAGATAATGTACAGTATGTAGCAGGTCATTTGACTCATGGAGCCCTTATCTTCATCGTGAATCAATCTGTTGATTTTGTCTTTGACAGACTTCTGAGCTGTGATCAATGAGGAGAATTGTGGATTTGTTGTGGGAATGATCTTCTCCAGGTCTAGAAATTGGTGGCACATGGTGAGGCTGAGAAGGCAAAGGACTCTTTCACGCATGTTTGGAAGAAAAACCTCATCAAATATGAGGTTTTTCACACAGTGGGATTTCTGGCTTTTATCTCTGGACATATTAGTTTAAGGCAGGGGTGCCCAAAGTGGGGCCCGCACAAAACAATTCCATTGGCCCGCCAGAGAGTGACCCACTTTTGCGCTGTATCTGGTCAATACCAACTCTCTCCCATTCATTCTCAATGGTAAACATGGATGCAGTACACTTTTTGGCCACCAGCGTCCAATTGAGGGCGCTGTTTCACTCCTTTCACAAAGTTAAGGAAACACTGCTGTGGTGTCTTGGTGTTTATCAATCACAGAGCGTTGCAGCACATTAACTCCCATCACTGACATCAACAAAGGTACATGTTAAAAATGGACTTATAAAAGAATTGATGCTGAACTGACACTTTCAAAATGATCTAATGTGGCATTTTCTTTGAGTTAACAAATGAATGAGGTAAAGTCACTGTAGGTGCTGTAGATACAGGTGTTGCTGTTGTTTACATTTTGCACTTTATTGCTACAATTGTTCTGTTCTACTAAAACTAGACTTTTCCCTAAAGTTAACATTTGTTTTAATATAGCATATATATATATATATATATATATATATATATATATATATATATATATATATATATATAGCATGTTATTTTCATAGATAGAATCAAATGCAAATGTATAGGCTACCAACAAATAAAATAAAGTAACTATTATTATTTGCAGTTATATGTGCTTAACGCTTGACATTGCCGTGTTTGGCCCACGACCCACAGGCACTTTTTCATTTTGGCCCTCGGAGACAAAAAGTTTGGGCACCCCTGGTTTAAGGTGAGACACAGCAGGTGTTTTTCAAACCGTATTCATTCAAGAATAGCAGTAACGGCCTAAATTTGGGTCGATGATCGTCCAGTGTCTTGACGGACAACCTATCGGGCATTTTTGGGCCTTCCACTTGACTTTGTTGTTCCATAACCCTAAGGATCTTTTAAGACATTATTCAAAATGTCTTACTTATAACCCGAACACATTCAGAACAATGTTTTTTTTGCCTTTGCGATCAGGACGTCGTGACAGCGTGAGTAAATGACACTGAATGCACATTTTTTCAGAGATTTGGGCTCAGTTTACTTTATAAGTTGTTTTCAATAAAACTTTACTCAAAATGTTTTGTCTCGCTCCCATTTCTTCTTGTTGCACATTGAAGTTCTACTCGGAACCTTTTTAAAGCAGTTCTCATGCCCCTAGAGGCCATAAGCGCCACTGCAGGTGTCGTAGCAAGTTGTGTTTTTTACTCATTAATTGTCCGTGAGAGTAAATACTACGCTGACAGAAAAGACAAAGGGACAGAGGGATATTGTTCATCCAATTACACAATGGAGATCATTTTTTTCACTCAAACTTGGCTGTAAATACTGTTTAAGTGGCGCTAGCCCGCAGTTAGCTTTGCCCGTTAGCCTGTTAGCTTCTTCTTCGTGATTCCATTAGTGTGTATTGGTGACTCCGACCCGGTGGCAGGAACGTTGCAATTGTGGTCTACTGGCCAGAGACACCAATCATTAACATCAAACCATTAACACTTGTATTACCCCCAGAGGGACTATGGAAAGGATTTATTACTTAGTTCTGCTTTAAGATCCAACCATGCAAAATGGAAATTGTTACCTTTTTCCAACTGATCATAAACTTCTGATTGGGACTATAGGACTAAAAAGAACATCTCTTTCTCAGGAACTAAAGAACAACAAAGCAAACATGACCAATAGTTACTACGAAAAGACAATGTAATGAAAAAGTAACAATACCTGTCGTTCCAAACACATTTATCTTCATATAAAAATCGGGTCAGGTGTCGTCCAAGTGATACCTGACATTTGCGTTCAAACCTGGGCATCTACGTTCCTACGTGTGACTCCCCTGACGCGCTGACCCTCCCCCCGCCGCCTCTGTCGGGACTGATCGCGCGTGCCACATCTGGAGGACCGCCAGCTGTTAACCTCACGCAGACGAACAACAAGGCGCTCATTTGTCCCCGTCTCATAAACTCATCAGCCGCGTCATGTAATAATTGCTCCGTGATCAAAGGAGGTGCGGCGCTCGGGAGTTGCAGCTGTCACCTGCGCCGCGAGTCTTATTACGCATTTACAAACGATATGACGACAATACGAGAACAGATAACTTGGGCTCAGACGATTTTCATGACTTATCTTATCATGACAGTTTGAACACCACACACTTGTCTTTTTGAAATCTTTGGTTAATGTCGTGTCGGGAAAGTGGAGTTATAGAGGTGTAGACAGGGGCGTAAAGTCAGTATAAAAGTCCCAAAGCCAAATCCTTAAACACTGCAGAAGCCATCAGCCATTTCCAACCGTAACAGTTTTATGTGTCCAACACACAGCGAGCAGCGGAGGAGCAACACGGCTAATCCACCTGACAACTCCCATGATACACCTCTGTCAGAACATAAGAAATGACTTGGAGCCATAACTGAGGGTGGAGGGTTAAAGAAGGGGTATAAAAGGCGCCATATTTGAAACTGTTAAGATGATGTAGAGAGTTAGAGTTGGAGTTAGGACTACATTGAAGCAAAATCACACTGTCTACTTTGGTTGATCTGAATAATTGTCATGGTCAAGGTCAAAGTTTATTTATAAAGCACATTTACAATACAGTTGACACTGCCCAAAGTGCTGTACATGTTTCAGTGAGAGACAAATAAATATACACACACACGGTACAAAGTAACAACATAGAATGCTCAACTCAGCTCGTGTTGAAAGCCAACGCATAGAGGCGTGTTTTAAGAGTGACTTAAAACTCTCAACGGATGAGGCTGATCGAATGCTCAAAGGGAGCTCGTTCCAAAGTTTGGGTCCAGCGACCGCAAATGCTCTGTCACCTCGGGGGTGATGGTCATGGGACTTTATAATCGACAGGTTTACAGCCACTACTTTGGTAGAAAAAAGCTCCTACTTTTGGAGTTTGGACGAGACGATGGAAGATTCTTCTGTGTAAAATGGAACTGGAGGAAAGGGTTCAATCAATGTGAGAAAAAAATATAAATCGAGATTATTTTTTGCTATATTGTCCAACCCTAATTGTAAGCCCTTTTAAACACCACATTAGCGGAAGCAGATGCAGTTCTCTACCTCTCACTGTGTTAGACACATGCTATTTTAGTCCTATTGGCGTATATATGCAATCCGAGTTCTATTGTATTACTTTAAAAGGCGTGGCTCACACCCGGAGCACATGGCTACTAAAAAGCGTAAACAACAGGACTCCCGATTACAGCTGTTGGGCTCAATTCTACCAGAGTCTGACTGTGCTCTAAAGGCGACATGAAAGCACTGCAAAGGTGATTAATTCCTTGCAATAATGATGTTTTTAGCAGTACAGTTTGGGTATTTCTAAGTAGCAGTGGACGTTAGCTCTAGTCGCGTTTTCATTAACGAGTGCGTTGCGATCAGGGGTGGGCGATATGTGGCGATATTAGACCGCAGCTGCTCTGTGCGTTTATTTACCTTTTACTCGTGCGAAGGAGCGAGTCGCAGCCGTGTCCTTTGTCCTCGCAGTACATTTTTATCTAATTCCAATGGTTCCAATCCGATTAGCCTATTTATTTACTATGGAACCGAGGTTATGGCTGTACTGCAGAGATGGTATGGCCTTACAGTAGAACTCAATATGATAAAGAGCAATTTAAAGGGGGGTATTATGTAAAATCGACTTTTTCAAGCTGTATATCATGTTATTATGTCATTCCCTCATTAAACACATGCCTGGAGTGTTGCCTTGGCTCATTCACATATTTTTGAGTAATCAGTAAAAACTTAGACGGCAGCCATTTTAGGTGTAGCTATGCCTCAGTCCTCCTAGGAACGCCCCCACCTCCTGGAGACGCCTCTGGACCTTTCGTCACCAGCCAGGCCACCAACCACTGCTCCTCAGCTCAGCAGAGCCCCCTCCCCGCACAGTAGTGTTGTTTAGATGCCACAGCAGTGTGCTGAAGGGGGCGTGTCGGAAAGCTTCTTAAAGAGACAGAGGCCTATTCAAGACGTTCAGTACAGCCATTTTGAGAGAGCAATTTTATTCAAGGCAGTTATTTTAATTTACTGCATATACAGACCAACAGAAGGTTACGTCATCATTGTAGTATGCTATAGACTGGTGCTATGTGATTGAAAAAAGCATAATACCCCCTCTTTAAATGAGTGACCAGATGTCTGAGTGATACTGGAGATCTACGGAGACATGGTGAAAATAAGGCAGTTTGTTTCCAAGTGAATGTTTAGACGTTGAGGGATCAAACTGGCTCAAAATCAGAAAATCAGAAAACAGAATGAGTTTTGCCTGCAGTGTCTCCTCATTCGGTTATTGCTCCAATGCCTCCAATTGATATTCCTTCCCCAACCTCATGTCCCGACGTGTTTCCGCCGTATTATTGGTAATGTTGTTGTTTTACTGCTTTGTCAAAAAATCGCTTTCATCCCTTCTCTCTTCTCGGGATTCCCCTAACCACCGAACAGCCTATTTGCCGGTTCCTTTGTGCGCCTTTAGATAGAGCGAAATCACCAACCGCCTTTTGAGTCCCGAAGAAAAGCAGAGGGGGAAAGCGACCCGGCGCACTTGTGCATTCAGCCCGAGTCTTCCCTGAGCCCGGAGGAGGGGGGGGGAGGGGGGAGATGATGGGGGCGCGTAACACAGCGGCGCTATAGGCAGGACGTGGAGCGAGACGCCGCTAAATGAGAAATTCCATCTAAACTGCCTGCTCCTCCTCCCTTCGCCGTCTGTCAGTCGGGCTTTGAAGAGCGGCGGAGGTAAAGCACCCACAGCCGCAACTCAAAGGGGAAAAAAACAAAAAACCCGAAGCTGCGTTCAAGTCTTACTCATTTCCCCATTTGGCTTTGACACAGACGGTTTGTTTGGTTTTGTTTCTGGCATGTGCCCATTCAAACGCGAGCCATTGCAGGATGAGACTTCAGAGATGTGATCAATGAGGAGGATTGCGGATTTGTTGTGGGAATGATCTTCTCCCGGTTTAGAAATTGGTGGCAAATTGGAGGCTGAGGGGGTGAACGCTTCTGCTGCTGTGGTAGAGATCTGGCAGGGACTTTTCCACGTCTGTTTGGAAGAAACACCTCACCAAATATAATTCTTAAGACAAGACATGGCAGGTTTTTCTGGCTGGTTTAATCTCTTAAAGGGGGGGTATTATGTAAAATGGACTTTTTCAAGCTTTATATCATGTTATTATGTCATTCCCTCATTAAACACATGCCTGGAGTGTTGCCTTGGCTCATTCACATATTTTTGAGTAATCAGTAAAAACTTAGACGGCAGCCATTTTAGGTGTAGCTATGCCTCAGTCCTCCTAGGAACGCCCCCACCTCCTGGAGACGCCTCTGGACCTTTCGTCACCAGCCAAGCCACCAACCACTGCTCCTCAGCTCAGCAGAGCCCCCTCCCGCACAGTAGTGTTGTTTAGATGCCACAGCAGTGTGCTGAAGGGGGCGTGTCGGAAAGCTTCTTAAAGAGACAGAGGCCTATTTCAAGACGTTCAGTACAGCCATTTTGAGAGAGCAATTTTATTCAAGGCAGTTATTTTAATTTACTGCATATACAGACCAACAGAAGGTTATCATTGTAGTATGCTATAGACTGGTGCTATGTGATTGAAAAAAGCATAATACCCCCACTTTAACATATTAGTTTACAGCGAGACACGGCAGGTGAAAATGTTCAATTTGTTTTCGTTTGACTCATCAACGTCATCTCTGCTTTAGTAGCTCATACACACTCCACACTTTCCAGTCTTGCACTTAACATATTTAGTTTTTTTTATTGCGTTTTGAACCCTGATGCACAATTTCTTTCACTAATACCTCATTCAGTCATAAACTAAAGGGCCTATCTCTGTTATGTTTCTGGCCTTATGTGCCTGGTTTTTGTCTCCCTCTTGTGGCTTTTTGTTTTCTTTTAGGCTTGGTCCTGGTGGGGCGTGGACTCCGAGCAGGCACACCTGGCATCAATTACTCATCACTGCAATACAAAGACCTCAGACTCACCTCCACTCATCGTGGGATTGTTCCGTTCCATGTTGCGGTACTTCAGCTCTGTCACCTCTAGTATGTACGACTTTTTGCCAGGTTCTAGTTTTGATTCTGGACTTCTATTTTCTTCTAGACCCTGAGCCTGCTCTGGAGCCACCCCTAGGACCAAGCCAAGCCAAGAGGACACTTTTTGTTAATAAATTCACTTTTGATCCACGTTCTGGGTGTTGAGTCCATTTCTGGGTCCAACTTTAACAAGCCCTAACAATCTCACCGGAGAGAGTCACGGTGACGTCTCCGATGCTTCCCCTGGCAATAAGGCGAGCCTATTTTGTTATTCCCATTAGTTGGTAGGCCAGATCACAATATCAAGAAGCATACAAAATACAAAGAACAAATACAAAAAAATAATAATGAAACACTACAATATAGTGAGGAATAAGAATAGTACCAAAGCAGTCATTTTCTCCCAGTTAATAGGTTTAAAGGACAAAGTCATGATATAAGGGTGTCATGTTAATAAAAAGTTCCTTAGTCTCAGTGAAAACGAACAGGTTCGATTTCAGCGAAGTCTCCGAGAGGTCTCCACGGCCTCAAACAGTTTTGGCAACGATGCGAACACTATTTGTCGTCCTCAACCTGTGAGACGTTTCTGTGACGTCCCTGCAATGTCTCCGAGACCTGTCGAATAGGCGAGATCACAAAGAGTCGTATGGGGAGTCTCCGCATAGACCTCTCAGAGACTAATGCGGACCATGCGTTTGTTTGAGACTACCTCAGCAACTTGAGTCTCCAGGCCGTTGAGAGAGGCCCTTAAACAAAATCCAAAAGCTCCTCTGAAAAAATCTACATTTCGTCATGTCACTAATTCTATAGCAAAGGTTTCAAATTGATATTTCTAAATGTTTATTTCCCCTTCTCACCTGCAATGTCTTAAATAAGTGTTAGAATTGTGATTAAACTAGTGATGGGATTTTCGGCTCTTTTTGGTGAACCGGATCATTTGGATCGGCTCACCAAAAAGAGCCGTCTCTTTCGGCTCCCAAATGGCTCTTCATGTTTTTACATAATACAGTTTAAATTTAGGAGAGGTTTTAATTCATGGCTTGTTAACTGAGCTTTTCGACTACTCCCTGAACAAAACAACTGTATTATATATATATATATTTTTTTCCATTGCTATAATGAAGTGATATTGGCTTATAGTGGTGTTGTTTTGTCTTCAGGAATCAAAGTTGACTTTTCCAGGTGGTGGAGCCATTGTTTATTATAGCAACACACACGTTTAAGGCTGGTACATATATGTACTCTTATTTTTTATTTACAGTCAAAATCCTTAGTGTTTCCCCTGTGTCAGCTACGCTCCTGGTCCTGCTCAGTCTGTAGCTGCTCGAGCCTCGCGCTGAGAGAGGAATACAGACTCCAGACATCACTGCAGTCAAAACTTTAGCCTGGACTCCTGTTGTACTTCTGCTTTAGTTGCTTTTGCAATGCGCTCATACAAAAGGCCGACACTGCGATGTATCGCTGCTCCACAAACCCAGCGTGACTTTATCTAACCATAAAACCGAAAATATGAGGCGGATCTTTCTCAAATAAGACGTGGATGAAAGCGAGAGATGTACTGACTACATGTATGGATTAGTTTAAGTTGTTAAAGATCTAGATTTGTGTAAAGAGCAGGTTCGTTCCTCATGGACAGGCTGCAGCTGCAGATGTTTTACCTATCCTTTCTCCCTCTTCCCCAACCCATTCTCTTACTCTTTTCTCCTTCTCTTTTAGTCTTTGTCCTTCTGTATTCGTCTCTAATGTAGCAGAGGGCGGTGTATGTAGAGCTTGAAAAACATGCAAACTAAAAAAAAACACACAAAAAACGGCTCACTGGTGAGACTCGGCTCTCATCGTTCACTTGAAAGAGCCGGCTCTTTGATCACTAGAATAAACATGACCAAAGCACAAATGAAATAGTGATCGCAGATTTTTCTTTTACAACCTCACAAACACGGAAACAAATGTGAGTAAAGCTACAGCAGAAAAGGCGCAGGGACATTGTAGCGCTCAGAAGTCACGTAGCGTCATACATCTCCTTTAAAACTCCATCTCCCTCGCACGTCGGACATATTTCCCTCCACGACCGGCCATCGCTCAGTCAAACACACGATCCGTCTCCCCCCGCTTTCACCTGCAGACTGCTAGTGCATCGAGATAACCGGCGTGTCACTTGTCAGCGCGCTTTGATATACTCCAGTCTCTCTGTAGTTTGTCCCTCCCCGCCCGCCGTTGCTTGTACACGCCGCCTCGTATTACGGTCGCTCCCTCCCGCTCCTCTGAAGGGCTTTCGGGGTGTCGGCGCTCCCGCTAATCCCCTTTTTGATGTGCTCAGATGTACATTGGGGGGGCGAGCACCATCCCTGCGGCACGACAGCTTCAGATTGCGGCAAAGGCAGATCTTGTCAGGTTGGCGCGGGTGGCCTTTTGTGGCGCTCACGTGAAGGTACGGTCGCGCTAATTGAGGTGACGGGTTGTTGACGTGAAAAATAAAATCTGATGAAGATATCTGCTCTGACTGTGCGACATGTTCTTTCGACGCTTCCGTGTTATTAGCATAAACCTCGGCGAACGGCTTCCTCTCGAGCGTGGGTACGTGACGCCCGAGCTCAAACATAAATCGCTGTGTCAAATTCTGTACAGAGATGTAATTGTAATGTACATTTCTGACGCCCGAGAGGGAAAAGAACGCTGAAATATTAAGTGACATGTGTTGGGGCGTCATAATGTTGTTCCCCGATATGGTAAACACCCAGAAGTTGTGTTTGATATTTTCACTGGATGATAATGTGGCGCGGTGGCTGAGTGGTTAGCCTCACAGCAAGAAGCTTTCGGGTTTGACTCTAAAATAGCGCTGGGCACTGTTACATTTATTTTCGATACCAATACTTTGATTGATTGATTTTTTATTTCGAGCTACACAACACAGGCACAAAAGCCAGAAAAAATATAATAAAAGAAAAAATAATTAACATTCTAGCTCGAAAAGGAGTGGGAAGAAGACAGGCTTATTGACTCTCACCCCTGTTCATAAACTTAAATAATAATGTGGTTGCAACAATAACAATGTTTAGTTCTTATTGTCGATTAACAATTGAGTTGGTTACATATTAACAGATGCAACAATGCATTATATTAAGTCAACATTCACAGTATGTTACACTTTATAACAAGTGTATAATTTTGTTTCCTATACCTATTTTATTATCATGTTGGTATTACTGTTATTCACCATCATCATTACAGCCCATATAACATTACTCTGTATCAAAGTGTTGAATGATACATAACATACTCCACATTTATTCATGAACAGTATAGTATTAATAGACTGATTGATGCTCATGATAACAAGATTAGTCTTAATGATGTGTGTTAAAAAGGAGTCGGGGTTCTTCTTTTTTCTTTCCTGTGACTGGACCTGCTGCCAGAGGAGAGCAGCCCCCGAGCAGCCGGACCATCATTTGTTAAGTGTCCTATGCTGTGCATTAAAAGAGACAAGACTTAGGAGTCTGCTGCCAGAAGAGGCTTTCCTCGAGCTGCCGGCCCCCACATGTCTGCCCTGTACTATGGGTTATGTTGAATGCGGAGTACATGGATATGTGCATGTTTTACTTCTAAGAATTGAAATCCTTTTTATTACCATCAGCATCAATACCAATACCGCTGTCTGAATCGATTACTACTTTAACTGTACTATACTTAACAAACTTTAACGATACTTGGTTTTCGATACAGAAACAATACTTTCTTTTCAATGCTTATACTAAAATATGTCATCTACACAGTGACGTGCGGTCATTATGGAAAAAACAAAAATAAAAAAATACAATAAACTTAAGAGAAGGGACTTGTTTTAAGATGATTGGGATTTCCTATGATTTTAATCAATCTTGTGGTTAAAAATGCCCAAATGTTTTATCAGTTGTCGATATCGCATAAAGAGGGCGGAGCCTCCAGCGTCCCGCACACACTTGAGCTCGGCTCATTCACTCAGCGCTCCGTCCCATTCGGGCCTTTTTTCGCCCCCTAAAAGTAAAAACATTTGTAAATGGGTTTTTGTTGGGCGCGTTGGTTTTCTATCACCTGGATAAAGAATCAGACATAAGAACGACTTTTTAATCTGTTCATTTGACTTTAAACCGGGTTTTGATAGGCCCGAAGTGAGGCTCGCCCCAATACTCTGCCCTGACGACCTGAGGGGGCGCTGTGTGTGGACTACAAGTGAAAACCAGTCTGTTTTATTATTCTGCACGGTTTAGGAGAGGCAATTTAAACGTAAAGGAGTAAGTAAAAGGGAAAACTGATTAGACTGACATTTTATGGATAAAATGCTGTAGACGAGTCTTTATGCTGAAAATGTCGATGCCACCGTGCACCGCTCGAGTTAGATTACTTCTAAAAGCCCAAGTCAAGCATAAGACCTCGGAAAATGGAACGAACACACAAAGTCACGTGCGCGTTTGGAAACAGCTCAGTGACACAGTGGAGCGAGTATAATTTAATCATTTACTCCCCGCTGAGGACATAATATCGCTTAAATATTCCTAATTTGATAATTGCAACAATTCACTTCATTTGGATTTGCTTGATTAACTTTTTAATAATTTATTGCCAGCACGGCTCATTCCTCGTCTAAATTAGAAATGTATTGTGTCCTTAGGCAAGACACTTCACCCCAACGGCAGCGTATAGTGCGCGAGCAGTTGTGTGCCAGTCTATTATCGTCAGAGATTTAATACGTTTTGACAAAATATGAAAAACTATTAAAGGGGGGGTATTATGTAAAATCAACTTTTCAAGCTTTATATCATGTTATTATGTCATTCCCTCATTAAACACATGCCTGGAGTGTTGCCTTGGCTCATTCACATATTTTTGAGTAATCAGTAAAAACTTAGACGGCAGCCATTTTAGGTGTAGCTATGCCTCAGTCCTCCTAGGAACGCCCCCACCTCCTGGAGACGCCTCTGGACCTTTCGTCACCAGCCAAGCCACCAACCACTGCTCCTCAGCTCAGCAGAGCCCCTCCCCGCACAGTAGTGTTGTTTAGATGCCACAGCAGTGTGCTGAAGGGGGCGTGTCGGAAAGCTTCTTAAAGAGACAGAGGCCTATTTCAAGACGTTCAGTACAGCCATTTTGAGAGAGCAATTTTATTCAAGGCAGTTATTTTAATTTACTGCATATACAGACCAACAGAAGGTTACGTCATCATTGTAGTATGCTATAGACTGGTGCTATGTGATTGAAAAAAGCATAATACCCCTCTTTAACATTTCAGCCATGTTCAGACCCTGTACGACAACTGCAGAGCTGTCTGAACGTTCATCAAAGAGCGTAGATTTGTGAAAGATTAAAAAAATAATCATGATTTGCACAATTCCCACTGGAACAGACGGGGGGCGAGGAGCACTTCCAGAACCCAGTGTGATGAAGTGCATGCGAGCGGTTGGGCATCATCTGATCCCGTATCTGCGGCGGTA
Source organism: Neogobius melanostomus (assembly GCA_007210695.1). Classification (NCBI taxonomy): domain Eukaryota; kingdom Metazoa; phylum Chordata; class Actinopteri; order Gobiiformes; family Gobiidae; genus Neogobius; species Neogobius melanostomus. Next base: position 131,222 of record VHKM01000430.1, read on the forward strand.
AACAGATGGGCCTTTGTGATAGCTGCCCGTGTGTGTGTGCGTCGCGCTCCTTTTCACTCGTGGGGAGATTTCTTTCAGTGAGAACATTTTATCAGCTGCAGATAATAAACAGTATCTGTCGCGTGGGGTGAAGAACGGATTACAGCGGGAAGGAAATCCTGGAGATTCAGTCGACGCTCTGCCTGTTCTCCAAAGTTTGACTGTATCGGTTTGTTGAGGAGGCACTGAGGGTTCACTCCCCGTTCGTTGCAGTGAAGTTGCAGTGAGCAGTGCATTGGGGAAATGAAAACACTCGCCCAACATTTGGCACAACACTGACAACTGCGAGGTGAAAAGAGGAGGTGATATCTGTGAAAAAGAACAGAAATCTATCATTCTATAGATATGTCTCCCTTATAAAGTCTCCTAAAGTTTCTCCACTAATTTGGCTCAGATCATCATTAAGTCGAGACACTGCAGGCGACTAGAGGGTAAAAAACATTTAGAGAAATCAGTTTGAAACTTTTGCCGAAGAAAAATAAGTATTTCATGTTTTATTTTGTTGATGTATTAGTTACAAAGATTTAGGATCTGGTTTAATTTTCTAATTAATTTCAAATTTTGCCTTGTTTTTTTGGGTCAAAGCTGAATAAATCAGGCTGGGAATTAGATATTAAAATGTCCCGAGAAAAACAAAACCATTTTGCATTTAAAATAACTTATATTTGAGCAGCATCAGCTTCGTGGCTGTAAGCTAACGCAGCGGCGGAGTGATCTGCGAGAAAATAGTCCCTCAAAATGCGGTAATTCATGTGATACAAGGTCAGTTATATTTCAAACATGATTCTATTAACACAGACATTTATATGGTTAGTCTGGTGTTGTAAGTGATTTACCTCAGGTGCACTGTGGAGTGGGTCAGACTGTTTTTAATGCGGCTAACTGATACCATAGAAATGCTTTAGCCTTGCCCTAGCCTAGCGCCACTAGACTCTTCAAATATAAGAACTGCATGAATTTAAGAAAAAAATATCTCCAGACATCAACAACACTCTGGATAACTAGGAAATGAGGCTCATGTCAAAATCCTGAAATATCCCTTTAAGGGAGATACTAGCTAAAAATGTGAGTGAAAAATCAATACTTTCACCTTAAAGCTGTTTGACCAGCATCATGAACACCAGTCTCATGCACTTATATTTATCCGCCCCTTACACTTCTTCACATGGATTACAGACACACTTTTTTCCTTCAAAAGGCAGAGTTCTTCTCCCTCTCCTCTTTTGGCCTGTGTTCCTGCCTCTCCTCGCGCTTTTACTAAATCAAGCCGGCGTCCGCTCCCGTTAGCCGTTTCACCACCGCCGTTCATTTCTCCCTTTATTATCCCTCTGGCTCCTGCACCCGACTGCTACTTCCCAACACACCCAGGGTGGGGGGGGGCCGCACATTTTGTACCTCCACGGTGGCCGCGCACGAGTTATAACGCGCGACAAAATGCCAAACAAACGGTGATAAATCTCCGACGCAACAACAAAGTCTCAAATTCTCCAAGGAGCCTCCGGCGGGAAATAATTCAGCCGTGTCATGGTTTAGCGTTCGGAAGCAGAGCGGTTGGCTAGAGCACGGGGGCTCTTCGCTGAAAATTGTGACCCCGGATAAAATCTATGGCGTGTGGAAGTTTGTGTGGAAGTTTTTGGAGACTTTCTTTGACCCCGACACTCGGCAAAACAAGCGCATTTTCTCCTGCAGTGTAAAGCGTAGGTAGACTTTGAGCCTGACCGAGACTTGAACTGTTTCAGGAAATATTCTTTACTTTCTGTCCAGGTTGATCAAGTGTCTGAACAGATGTTGGTGTAACTTTGCAGGGAGCAGGACGTCTCCGGCTCGTCTCCACGGCGATGTCAGTTAGAGGCAGCCAAATCTGAGAAATCTGTGTCGAGCTGGTCATTAAGAGCATGTTTTTGGCAACTGCAAAGACACATTTTCCATTAAGTCATCTTCTGTACTCTGTGGTTGAAGTGTAGGACGGTTCGCCTCTCGTCCGAGTGTCGCTTCGTCAGCAACACTAACGTTTCCAGCGGCAAAGACACATGTTCGCATGTGCCCTAAGCGGAATCTCACTTGGGGGCCCTCCTGACGTCAATCCTTTCACCCCTCTACCTGAGTATGTTTGCAAAAGAAAGTAGACTGTAATTTTGAGAGGACACAAGGCGGGGTATTATGTAAAATGGACTTTTCAAGCTTTATATCATGTTATTATGTCATTCCCTCATTAAACACATGCCTGGAGTGTTGCCTTGGCTCATTCACATATTTTGAGTAATCAGTAAAAACTTAGACGGCAGCCATTTTAGGTGTAGCTATGCCTCAGTCCTCCTAGGAACGCCCCCACCTCCTGGAGACGCCTCTGGACCTTTCGTCACCAGCCAAGCCACCAACCACTGCTCCTCAGCTCAGCAGAGCCCCCTCCCCGCACAGTAGTGTTGTTTAGATGCCACAGCAGTGTGCTGAAGGGGGCGTGTCGGAAAGCTTCTTAAAGAGACAGAGGCCTATTTCAAGACGTTCAGTACAGCCATTTTGAGAGAGCAATTTATTCAAGGCAGTTATTTTAATTTACTGCATATACAGACCAACAGAAGGTTACGTCATCATTGTAGTATGCTATAGACTGGTGCTACTGTATGTGATTGAAATAAGCATAATACCCCCTCTTTAAAGGGATATTTCAAGATTTTTGACATTGGGCCTCATTTCCTAGTTATCCAGAGTGTTGTTGATGTCTGGAGATATTTTTTTCTTAAATTCATGCAGTTCTTATATTTGAAGAGTCTAGTGGCGCTAGGCTAGGGCAAGGCTAAAGCATTCCTATGGTATCAGTTAGCCTGCATTAAAAACAGTCTGACCCTCTCCACAGTGCACCTGAGGTAAATCACTTATAACACCAGACTAACCATATAAATGTCTGTGTTAATAGAATAATGTTTGAAATATAACTGACCTTGTATCACATGAATTACCGCATTTTGAGGGACTATTTTCTCGCAGATCACTCCTCCACTGCGTTAGCTTACAGCCACGAAGCTGATGCTGCTCAAATATAAGTTATTTTAAATGATAAATGGTTAAAATGATTCTATTAACACAGACGTTTATATGGTTAGTCTGGTGTTGTAAGTGATTTACCTCATGCTTTCAGAAGGAAACACAGCACATATCTGACAAGTTACCCTGTGAAACCAAACAAGCTACCACATTTAAAACTCTCAGAGATAAAGCGTGCCTCAACCTGTGTATAATAACTTCTAGGTTCTTTCCAACAAAATCCAAAATATAGAATGTATATCAGCAGTTGAAAAAGGAACAACCAAAGTAAATAGAAATCTGTATGAATAGTTCTTTGCTCTTTGGTTTAGTCTTCTTTCTTTCCTCGTCTCTTTCCGAGCCTGTGCAGCTTCCGTCAGTGTCTGTGATGATAAGTGCGTCTCAACACCTCCTCCGTGAGCGCTCGGCACAGGAACTGACCCGAGTTGTGTCAACAGAGGCTCAGCAGAGATAGAGCTGCAGACGGATGAGAAGCCCCAGTCTGAGTCGCGTTAGTCATCGACGAAGTTACCCAGGACTGATGTGGTGCATCTTTCTACCGCCTTTCAAACCCCGGAGAGACAAAACACCCAGGTACAGCACATTAAAAAGAAGTCCAGTAGATCAAAACGACTGGATTATCTTCATTTAGGTCGACTTTTGCTGCAAAACATGAAGCTTCTTCAAACACAGATCCAAAACATGGCAGTGCACAGGCGTCTGAAATTCCCACAGGCACAAGGCAACTCTGCTAAAACTGGTTCAATCTAACAATGGCGAGCAAACACATCGAAACGTCCACTTTCAAATCAAGACTATGCTATAGACTGGTGCTATGTGATTGAAAAAAGCATAATACCCCCTCTTTAAATATCACTTTAGAGTTATGCCGTGGTTAGTACAGAGAAGCTGCGTCGGCTCGTGGAGGTGCGATCGCTCACGTCTGCTATAACGATCCATCGCACAGATCCCTCTCCATGTGTCGGGTCATCCGTGTGTGACTGCCGCGATCATTACATGTGAGGGGTCGCACGCCGCGCCCCGCCCCGCCCTCCGCTCGGGCGATACGGCGCTCTAATGGCCTGCTCCCTCTCCGCTGTCATTAACCTTTGATTGTCCACCTGCCAGACCCAGTGGAGACGCATGGGCAATAGTCGTGGTCATGTGTGTAATGAGCCTGGCCTGATTCAGAAGGGTTTGTCTGATAATGGCTTTGAATATATAATGTCGGGAGAATCTGAATCTGTCCACTAGGGGCGCACGATTAATAACATAGCAAAATCGCAGTTGGATTGGTTGCATCTGCTATTATTCAAGACCTACTATAAAAGTAATTTATAAGGGCGTGTATAAAAAAAGATCAAGATAAACATGATGAAAATAACAGTTTAAAACAGCAGAACAGCGTAAATGGATTCACACATGTACATAATAGTTTAAGGGATTGGCGACAGGAGGTGCAGCAGTTCGTGTACAGGGAGAAGAGACAGGGGGAAAGTACACAGCCCTGAGGGATTGTGCTGTAAGCAGAGTGTCCGAGACAATCTTCCCCAGCCGCACATGCTGCCTCCGATCTCCCTGAGGACGAACTCCCTTCCCACATGGGGCTACATCGCACACTCTGGGCCTGATACATCTCCACAGTCAGGAAAAACTAGGGCTGGGCATTTAATCGAAAATGCAATCTCTACTTTGGTCAATCTCAATAATCGTCATAGGACTTTTTAATCGCCTTTTTTTTTTGGCACAAACAGAACCTAGTTTGGGAGTTTGGACGAGACAATGGAAGACTTTTGTGTGTTAAATGAAACTGAAGGAAAGCATTTGTTTTGTTTGAGCTGAGGTTTGAATAAAAGATGTATCTTATTTTATCAATCAGCAAGATGTATTTAATTTATGATGACAAAATAAAATAGAGATTGATCAATATGGGGAAAATAATCAAGTGGGTGAATGTCTTTCTATTCAGCCCAACTTGAATTTTAGACTTTCTATAAGCTTGTTATTGGTGAAGAAATAGGTCAAAATTCTAATCTTGCCGTATTAAAATCCAATTGCCATCCATCCATTTTCTTCCGCTTTATCCGGGGCCGGGTCGCGGAGGCAGCAGTCTCAGCAGAGATGCCCAGACTTCCCGATCCACGCACACCTCCTCCAGCTGTTCTGGGGGGACCCCGAGGCGACACCGGGTCAGCTCGGAGACATAGTCCCACCAGCGTGTCCTGGGCCTTCCACGAGGCCTCCTCCCAACAGGACATGCCTATTGGGAGGTCTGAGTCGGGGGCAAAGCTCTCGATTTACCGATCGATCTACGTTCCCACCATCACCTATGGTCATGAGATCTGGGTAATGACCGAAAGGACAAGATCGTGAATACAAGCGGCCGAAATGAGTTTCCTTCGCAGGGTGGCTGGGAGCACCCTCCGAGATCGGGTGAGGAGCTCAGTTACCCGGGAGGAGCTTGGAGTAGAGTCGCTGCTCCTTCACGTCGAAAGGAGCCAGCTGAGGTGGCTAGGGCATCTGTTCCAGAGCCTCCTGGTCGCCTCCCTCGGGAGGTGTTCCAGGCATGTCCTATTGGGAGGAAATCCAATTGCCCATTGAAGTAAAAAATCTAAATCTTGTCCAATAGTGGAAAGTTTGGAGTCTGTAGGAACTACTAAAGTAGTTGCAAGAGTGTAAAGAAAACCTAATTTTGAGAAAAAAAAGAAAAAAAGAAACAGCCCTTAAGTTTTGTAACGTCTGCACATGTGCAAGTATATCTCTCCTGTCTTTAGCCGTGACCATCTCCAAGAAAGGAAATTACCTTTCATAATATGGTAATCCAAATATTATAAGGCGACTGAGATGAGGCTGTAATCCAAATATCCAAATATTATTTGGATTACAGCCTCATCTCAGTCGCCTTTCGTGCTACACGTGGATACCAAACATGTCGATATTTGTAGCATGGGAAGTGTGGGAACATATGTTGGAGTGATTTTGTGAAAAACGACAGCATTCCGAGTCGACAAAAGGTCCTAAAATGAGCATTGCAAAGGTTAAGTTGAGTCTATTCATGTGCAGTAAAGCTAAAATGCTAAAAATCTTAACATTGACCACTGCCAGAAAAATCAATGTTTTCAATTGCAGCGTCTCGCCTTAAATAAAAATTCCTGCTCTCTGTGAGATAAAACTCAGGCCAAATATAGTTCAATTGTCAGATTATTAAGAGGAATTTCTAACATCACAGAGCTGCAAAGTAGTCAGAGCTCCAGCACAAAGAAGCGTAACGGTGCCATATTTACAAAACACACAGCCTCCTGTAAAACCCGCAATTCATTTTTCAACAAGACAACGCGGAGGCTCCTGTAATACGTCCGGGGCCAGAGGGGTGCGCGGGCTGTATCCTACTGTCAACACGGGGGCCTCTCCAGAGCGTCTTTAAGTCCGCGCCGCCACACTGCAGCTAAGTGCATTCCCCGGCACCTCCGCTCGTTCTCAAATTGAATTTCCCGAGCGCAGACTCCGGGCTCCGAACACCTCATAATCCCGCGCGCTCGCCGGGGGTCGCGGTGTTCAAACGCGTAATGGCATTTATCCCGGAGCCAGCCGCGACCAGGAAGTGTAAAGTGGACACCGAGGAGAAGTAACACAAATATTGATCGAGAGGAGAAGGCTACAAAGAGAAAGTACACGGCAAATGGGGTTATAAAAGTTAGGAATTTCCGAACACATATATTGGACTTTTCCACAGCGAAGAGCGATGTTTCCTACAACAGTGGTCCCCAAACTTTTTCCTCCAACGGACCTTACCAGACTTGTATTTGGTGGTATTTTCGGACAGTACAAAAAGACTAAAAGCTTTGATACTCCTTCGGTCTCCTGATGAAAGACCTCTAACAACGAGAAACTAAAGGAGGCCAGAGGTTCTCCAGCCTTCTGCCGCCTGAGAGCTACATTCACAAAGTAGATTTTAGGATCGTGATTTAAACACACTGTGGTACACGGCCTGAGAACAACCTCATCTGTAACAAAACAAGATGACATTTCAACTCTTACTTTCTCCAGCTCAACTGAAAGTCAGTCATTTGGTGCCAAAAAACAAAAAAGGATCCATAAATGTGGCTAGATACAATTTAGCCGTTTCACCAAAACCGTAATCAGCAGCGATTTTAAAGTGCATATGACAGGTTTTAATGCTTTTGACAATATGACTTATTTAATAGATAGATCATAATAATTATCATTTTATTTCAGTGACGCTTTTATTAGAATTTTTAAGCTGCAGACAGGAAGTGACATAGATAAAGGTGAAGTTCCAGAGCGGTTTTGCCGTGTTCATGTGCTCCTCTGGAACTGGGGAAAACGTTGTCCCCAGTTCGGAAATGCACGTACACGCTCACTCAACTGACTGGGAAACTCGGGTCAAAGCGAGCTTTCTAACTTCCACGCCTGACCACGGAAATCAGCAGATTTGTTCTTTTATTGTCTGATGTGAGCTACTTAGTTAAACACTGACTACTCTGAGTTTAGTGTGAGCGGTCATCACCCTCGGAGTAACAAAATGAGTGAAATGCAAAAAGTCAATTTACGTGATTTTTTTTTTAAACAAACTTTAGCGTTTGAGACGCTAACAACACATTTAAATGATTAGCTCAGCTAATGACTAGTCAGTTATAAAACACTGTTTTATTAGTGACGTCAAAATCCCCACTTTCCCACATTAACACAAACCAACTGGGGGCAATGATGTCACATCTCGGGAAAACGGGCTCCCTCGTTCACATGAACATGGTCGGCACAGCAACAGTTTATAATGGTTTGTCTCTATCTATGTCACTTCCTGTCAGTGTCCAATAAGGAAGTGAAACTATAAACATCACAAAAAGGATCAAAGTAAAGAAAGCTGGGTAAATGTTTTTTTTAGCAAAATCTTAAATACAATTGTGTTAACTATGTTTTGGCAAAAATGGTGTCTTGTGTGTCATATGCACTTTAAGCAGAACTGTAGAGGGAAATTAGCTCAAAGCAAAATCTAACGTGTTAACAGCACTTCATATTTGTTCATAACGTCATCGTAACAACTTCACAAGAAATGAGAAAGTGATACAACAGCAAATCTTTAATCCTCTCTGTTTTTGAGGCGAGAAGCAACAATAAACGTAAAAGCGCGTCCACTGACCTGCTACGGAGAGGCGCGCGGTGCGGCTGGAGATGGAGCCCAGGCTGTCGATGGTGGCCACGCACTGGTACGTGCCCTCGTCGGGCTTGTTGTGCTTGGAGTGGACCACGTGCGTGAAGAGGAGCGAGCCGTCGGGGAGCACCTGCCGCCGGTCGTCCGCCGCGGGGCTGAGGAAGGTGCCGTCTTTCTTCCACTCTATCCTGAGGCCGGCCGACGCCGCTGCGCCTCCGTGGGCCGAGCAGTTCAGGAGCGCGGGGCCGGCCCGCGTGGCCACCGTGTCCTGGGGCTCCACGCTGAACCAGAAGGGGGTGAAGGGCTGGGCGGGTGAACCTACGGAGAGAGAACAAGTATTAGAGAAACCATTCCCATCGCTGAAACCTTTTAATGTTGGCGGATAAGCTTTCACTCACACAAGCCACTGTCACTTTGCTCAGCCTCTTACAATACAATATGTCATTTTACATTAGTGATGGAGACGGATCTGTCACAACAAGTCGCAATAACAAATCACAAAAGCCGTGGCGTATCACTTTCGTTGGGAAATTGCATTCTTCTGAGTTATAGTCAAAATCTTGACATAAATGTGGTACAAATCATTCATGAGTAAACAACCTTATGAATTTGCACTGAAAAATGTATTCTTTGCTTATGTAGCCTCGACTGCAGCCTGGTTTATTCCATATTATTGATATAGAGGAGGACAGAACTCATTTTAATTTGAAAGAAAGACTTTGAAAGCAGCCGTTTGGTCCTCCCATATTGTGCTGAAGGAGATCCAGTCTGTGGAAAAGCACCAGACTGTCTTATTCTGCACAGAAGACGTGAAGTTACGCGACTACCAGGCCAGTCATAGGCAAACACTGAAAGTTTGTTTTCATAGTTTGGCTTGGGGTGCGACTTATACATCAAAATATATAATCCCACGATGTTTGTTATTTTCACACTGACAGTCGCTAGAGGGCGCTCTAGGCTTGAGTACCAGTATCTGCTACTCATGTACCACTGAAGATTAAAAAAAAAAACAGTAATCGAGCAGCAGGAAGAAAGTTTGGAGTGAGCGAGAAACTTGTGAGGGACTGGAGAAAGGCGGAGGTTACGCTTACTGCAATGAAGAAAACAAAAAAAGCAAATCCGCGGGCTAAAAGCTTGAACAACGTGCTGCCGGGAGAGGCTTGTCAAGACGCTTCACCCTCTTTGCCCCCAGTGTGTGCGTACACTGGTGAGTAGGAGTGTGACAATATATCGATTTTCCGATATATCGCGATATTTTGCTGGACGATTCGATACAGATACTTTTTATTCCGATATTCCGTTTTCACAGTCAATAGAGGCCAACAATGATCAAGAATTCAGTCAGACCAGCAGGGGCAGCACTACAGTTTGAAGCACTTGGACCAAACACTGTCACACAAATAAATTACTTTTAATGATAGTTTTTTATAATTATAATGAAGATTAATTTGGGGTTGATTTATTCCTTTTTAAATAGGACTGTGGTTTCTTGTTTATTTAAATGTAAATGAAGTCACTGACAGATCTATGACCCATTTTCAGTGAGTAAGTCGGGGATCATTTATAAAAGTGGTACAAAGCACATGAAAAGAAATGTAAATGATGAATAATATGTAGTATGTTAAAATAAAGGTTAAAAGTAGTATTTTTGTATTTAATCGTCATAGGTTATTTTTGTGCATTTATTGATTATTGCAGTATCGGTGTATCGTGAGATAATCGTTATCGTGAGCCATGTATCGCATATCGAATGGTGAGGTACCCAGAGTTCCCACCCCTACTGATGAGCGAATGAGTGTGTGAATGGGTGACTGGTTCCTTGATGTAAAGCGCTTTGAGTGCCTAAAGCAGGTAGAGAAAGGCGCTATATAAATGTGACCATTTGTGCAAACTGCCAAGAGGTCGCCTAGTCCACTTCACTAATCCATCTAACTTTGTGCTGAATTTCACGTATTTATGTTTCGCATTTCGGGAAATAATCATGATCCAAGTTAAACATGCTGACTAGAAAATGCTTTAGAAGCTTTTTGGCGACGTTCTTTCTAGTTTATTCAGCTTTAGATTTAGCTAAAGCATGATTTATCTAACGCGGGTCATGACATTAAACATGTGATTAACAATTTATTTTGTGTTTAAAGTAAAATAAACGGTACAATTTGGAGCCTGACGTGTCCGGCACAGTTACACTTTAAAACCACATAATCCACACAATGTGTTTAGATCTGCAGACGTCGATTCTAATCTTACACAGTTTCCAAGATTGAAGCTGTAGTTCCGACAAAATGGAAACATCCGACCGCACAAGAGCTTTTAGACATGATTTACTGAGAAAGATTCAATTTATCAAACACAATATGTCATTCACAGGCAAAAGCGTCGTCTAAAACAGCCATTGCTTTCACCGCCACCATTCACATTGCTATAGATGGGAGCAACATCCGGGAACTTTTACTGGGCAACGCCCCCTTTGGGAGAATCGAGAGTTGAAAATTGCATTAGTGTGTATGTGAAACAGGGACTATTTCTCATTCGGAGGATAAAATATTCCAAACCAGTGTCAGAACTACAGGACAATGTCCGTTCTTGATCACAGACACATCAAGTCACTGTCAGAAGACGATTGGAAGATTTTTTATTTTTGTGGACACTTATATGAGCGAGTTTATCAATCACCAGCATCTGTTATGTCCATGTCAGAGCTCATTACTGAGGAAACAGCTCCCCCTGGTGGCCGTGTATTATGCACTTTGTGTAACGTCTTTAATCGGTACTTATTCAAACTCATCAAACCTGTTCAGCATTAGGCCTGATTAATGATTCTCTTTTTTAAAACACACATTAGCTCTACTTCCAGGTCCGCAGATGTGCGAGAAACTACAAAAACTCTTTAATACCACAATCAATATTTCTGAAACTCAACAGAGAGTTACTGAACATACTTATTTATCAGGCCCATTAGCCAGAAATGCTGCACCTACTGCTATAAAAGTCATATTTACCAAAATCGGTACTTCCAGATTAGCGGGAAAAAATGCTAACGGTGCTACGCTCAGCCAGGAAGTAGAGACTTTAGTAAATAATACTTTTATAGCAGTAGGTGCGGCATTTTTGGCTAATGAGTCTGAGAAATAAGTAGCTTCAGTAACTCTCTGTTGAGTTTCAGAAATATTGATGGTTGTTTTTACGAGATTTTATGTTTTTTTCTCGCATATTTGCCGGTCTGGGTTTGTGTTTATTGCTGGGTTGCAGGTGACATCACAGCATTCTAAAGGCCAATACTATTATATGAAAGAAAAATTATTTGTTTTTGAAATGTTTGGTCTTGTACAGAGAGATCATTGACCCAGTGACTCATATTAGTGATTCTTTTGTAATTCATACATTTTCTTTTGAGCTATGACTTGTGAAAGTGTAAACTGCTGTTAATAGGAAAAACTGGCTCCTGCTCCTCTGCTGGGTCCGGTGACATCATCATATTCTAGAACCTTTTTTCCCCCCACACACTTAAACGTATATGGACTCAACGGCGCTTACGCATTTTCTCACCCTGTGAATTTTGGCGCCACAGGTGGAAAAACCTCAGTATTTAAATGTCTCCCGCCCTCACTCCTCATCCTCCTTCCTCCGGAGACGTGCCATTTCCATACAAGAGCGCGGCGTAATCTAAAGCGCGTTTAACATTCCCACACTCGTCCCGCTCCGACCGATGCATTATTAAAACAGCTCCTTTGGCCTTAATTATTTCCCCAGCCCCTCTCCATCCCGCACAACTTCTAATTGGTCTTATTTATCTAAACAACAACCGGTTTCGAGGGGCAGGGGGTGCGAGGCGGCTGAATAATAGATGAGGACAAATGCAGAGCGATTACCCCGCGCGGCGACTTTGGGCGGGAGCCACGGCACTGCGGCGCGGAGATCGACCGCTCTGGAGGGGGAAGGAACTGTTGACTGTCTCGACGCGCCAGGGGACGGGACAGTGAGGTGTCATGGAGGACGGGACAGTGAGGTGTCATGGAGGACGGGACAGTGAGGTGTCATGGAGGACGGGACAGTGAGGTGTCATGGAGGACGGGCTGCACGGGATAAATCTGTCTGTCCGAGCAGTCGGAGTGGAGCGGGTTGTGTTGGCAAAAAAGTTGGAGATTGTCTCGGTAACGGCAGACTCTTTTGTTTACCTCTAACCGCCTTGTCTCCAGTTCAGCTTTACCCAAATCTAAAAGCCTCTTGACTGGAGAGCAACAGTGTAATGCCTCATTTGAAAGAAAACTTTATTTTACACTACCCTTGATACATTGTACCTGCCACATTAAGTACAATGTAATGTGACACTGTAGGGCTGGGCGATATGGACCAAAAGTCATATCCCGATATATTTAGGTTGAATATCGATATACGATATAGTTATATCCCGATATTTTCCCGCAAAGTGAGAGTCGTGAAATGAAATGTTAAAGGGATACTTCAGGATTTTGACATTGGGCCTCATTTCCTAGTTATCCAGAGTGTTGTTGATGTCTGGAGATATTTTTTTCTTAAATTCATGCAGTTCTTATATTTGAAGAGTCTAGTGGCGCTAGGCTAGGGCAAGGCTAAAGCATTTCTATGGTATCAGTTAGCCTGCATTAAAAACAGTCTGACCCACTCCACAGTGCACCTGAGGTAAATCACTTATAACACCAGACTAACCATATAAATGTCTGTGTTAATAGAATAATGTTTGAAATATAACTGACCTTGTATCACATGAATTACCGCATTTGAGGGACTATTTTCTCGCAGATCACTCCGCCGCTGCGTTAGCTTACAGCCACGAAGCTGATGCTGCTCAAATATAAGTTATTTTAAATGCAAAATGGTTAAAATTATTCTATCGACACAGACATTTATATTGTTAGTCTATTTTGACGCTTTTTTTCAAGAAGCTTTCAGATTCAGGTAAAGCCAAACTGGGTAGAGTGTGCTCGGTTCAGGAGGGGTTAAGAGGTTTAACAGCTTAAACAAGGACCTCCGGGTCAAGCGGCACCTGATCCGTCGTTACACCGTACAGCGCTAAAGTCGAAGGAGAGAGAGGAGACTTATGAGTGCAGTTTTGGTCTCAGAAGTTGTATTTTTGTCAGCTCTCTGGTCGATGAAGGATTTTTTTTTTTGGCTTGAGTTCAGCCCCAAAGCAAATGATATAGAGGTGCCAACTTCCATATTAAGACAAACTATTGTATCTCAGTCTCGTCTCAATTGTGAAAATAGTTTCATCACAGCCCCTGCCAGGAAAAAAATGCAATTAGATCCTTCTCCAAACCGGTCCGTCCCTCGTGTGTGGATGCCGTCCTCGGTGCACTCGGCTCCGTCTCGGCAGCACTAATCAGAGCCGAACCGTTATTTCCGTTCACACATGAGGGAATAAACGCACGATGTCTGATGTGGAAATGAACGCGATGCTCTGTGTGTGTGTCCCGTGTCTATGTTTCTATTTAAATGCACTTGATCAGCAGCAGCATTGTCTATCGCATCTCCTCAGGCTGAGCCGGCATGTAGAGCAGTGATTTCAGATTGTTTCTTTTATGCTTTAGTGATACAAGTGTAACTGCAACACCTGTGTAAAATTGGACTTTATCTACATTCAAAACACTGCTCAAAGCCTTGAAAGTCACTTGAGAGTTGTCCAAATTAATGACTTCATTTTGATTAAAAAGCATTAAATTGAGTTCAAGCTGGCTCTAACCCTTTACAGGGCCCGCACACTTTACACATGGCCTCCCTGCTGCACATCAGTATAAGGTAAAGAAGCATGTGGTCTTCACTCAGCCAATCAGAAGAGATCACCCTACATCACAGATCCCACCTCTTTGGCATTCGACCAATCAGCAGAGACCGGTCGCTCTCAACTTCCTGTTTTCTCTGAAGTTTGAAAAAGACCCAAGTCTGGCTAAACTCATGGTACATTTCTTTACATAACTGGAAAACTAACCCTGGTAAGTTGATGAAACTCACACATTTTATTGGTGAATAATTGTGCTAAGTGATGATATATGTGTTGAAAAAGGCAGGCACCATATTTGATCATATTTGTTCACTTAAACCTAAAGTTAATTAGTTTTGTTGCACCTGTTACTCATATTTACAGTATTTTCTTGATAAAAGAACCAATAAACCCTACAGTAGGACTTTGACTAAAAATAACCTTTGGCAACATAAAACAAACAATATCAGATGTGTCTGACCCGCCCACTGCACGTAAAGCACAATCACATTACAGAAACTCTTGCCTATGACAGGTGTGATCATTCAAACATCAATATCACAAAACACAACGTCTGCTGAATACCAGCCCCTGAGACCTGAAAGTACTTTGTGTATGTTTCATATATGAACCTTTGTATTCTTTTTACTCTATAAAGGGCAAAGAACCAAATATGGTAACTTCGCTCACATGGATTTTATGCACGATAATGAAAAAATTGGAAAAATGTTACAACAGAACTAAACTTGTGTGATGTCCCCCAATAACACTCTTAACTTGAAATTATGTATTTCAAAGTATTTCAATGAGTGCCCTATAAAGGGTTAAATCTAACATTTGTAGGAAAACGATGACTTTGCCCAACTACTTGTACTACAAATGTTTGCCTGAAACATGTTTGGATGTTGACATTTCCCGTCTGTCTGCATTAACCTTTCTTCTCTATACTATACTATACTATACTATACTATACTATACTATACTATACTATACTATACTATACTATACTATACTATACTATACTATACTATACTATACTATACTATACTATACTATACTATACTATACTATACTATACTATACTATACTATACTCCTGCTCCTGCTGACCGCCTTGAGTCTTCACAGCCACACTCACTACTTCCTCCCGTCGGAAACTTAATTTCCTATAAACCACCGCGCTTTACGAGAGAGGGATGTTTGAGCCTCTGCATAATATGTGTGTGGCAGCGTCAAGGCAGAAGAACGTGCAACGTGGAGTTTCGATCAAAGCAAGGATAATCCAAGCTACAAGTTTAACTTGGCCGCGCGCTGAGGTTTACAGCTGGTGAAGCACATGCAGCAGAGACTCTGAAATAACGTCAACAAAACTGCAGGAAGATGCAACTTACAGTCTCTGTGTGAAAGTTCCTCACAAAATCACAACAGCATTTTCTATTTAAAGTTAAAAATGTTAAACTTACAATGTATATACACATTTAGAGACCTAGTTTTGATGCTGTTGGTCCAGGGACAGCATTAAAGGAAGTGAAGTTGTTTCAGCTCAAACAGATGATACAAATTTAAAACAAAGCGTCTTATATGGAATAAACAAACATTGTTCTGTTTTCAGGTTCTAGATGACAAATATTTTAGTATAGATACAGGAAAAGTATTGTAAACTAGTGCTGCACAATATATCGCAAAAAATGTCGTATCGCAATATTAGGTGATGCAATATTCGTATTGCAATAAGCCACAGTATATCGCAACATCACTAAAGTCTTCATCGAACTGAGATCGACACGTGTTTGGAAACTCAGCCAAAAATGCACAGAATTTATAAACTTGTAAACGCTCCAGTTAAAGTTGTAGTTAAACATTTCCTAATGTAGTGAAATGTTAGTTTTGTTGTGGTGCTGATTAGGGCTAAAAGATATATCGTTATCGTATCGATATCAAGATATGAACATTCAAAATATTAAAATCGAAAAAGCAAGATATAAATGATTTAGATTTTCATCAATAAAACTGCATTCTTTTGTATTATGATTTTATTTTTCTGAAAAATGCTTAGTTTTCACCTAACCCATAATTATATCGTATCGTATCGATATCGAGATATCTGGCATGAATATCGAGATATGAAATTTTGTCCATATTGTGCAGCCCTAGTGCTGATGTAGTGTTTAAGTCTTGTTTTGACACAATTTGCTGAAAAACTAGTTATGTACAATTTGTGTTTCATTAGAATGAAACATGTCGAAATGATTTAGTGAAATATTGCAATAATATCATTATCGCGATATTGCACAGCGTTATCGCATATCGCAATTTACTTCAATATCGTGCAGCCCTATCGTAAACCAAGTACCATTAAAGTACCCGTATTGGAAAAAAAATGTAACGGTGTCCAGCCCTATTGTTGACAGTCCAGATGTGCCACATGGACAGTATGTGATATCACTGTTATTTTGCATTTCATCCACAAAAAGCCGCTCTAGTCAATAAAGTTTTCACATTGAACTGTCCCTTTAAGTTTAAAACACCTCTCCTAAACATAACAGTTTTAACTGTGGCACAGATACATGTGCGTGAGAGACAGTCCTGGTGTTTTTTACCTTAAAGCACTGGGAACATACAGTGAGGTAAATAACAGAAAAGGATTTCATTGCCGTTTCTATCGCAGAGAATCCACTGTATACGAATGATGCAACATGACGCCCCTCCCTCCCCAGCCGTGTGAATGCATTAGCACTGTTGGACATGACAGATGGACAGGCACCAGGGGCCCCCACGCTGCTCTCATCATCTCTGCTCTCCAAAACCCGGGCCCGCAGCAGCTCACGCCCAGCGCTGGCCCCTCTCCACCTGTCTGCGTATTAGGGAACAGAGAGGGGCAGCCTCTGGTACCAGGCTCCAGCCCCATCACCGGAGCAGCGGGAGACGGCTTAGCGTCACCTAAACCATCTGCTTCCACCGGAGCACACCGAGTCCATGTGGACGGGCGGATAGGGCCGCGGCGCAGGGAGAGCCCGGCGGGAACACCTCGCAACAATTTCACAGCTGAGCTTCAAACTGATGGGAAAGACTACGTTTGGGGAAGATGTCCTGGGACATTTTAAAGTGTAACGATCAAAAACTTCAGTGAATAAGAAGTCATGACAGAAACTTTTCATCAAGGTAAGGTTACAAGGTTTTGCCTAAAGTTTACCAACTTTTTGACACTTTTCTGAGTTTATTATTTATCTTTGGGTGCAGGATATGAAATATGAAGAAGCAAGATTAAAAGATTCAAGTCAGTTTTTATGTCATTCATCCATGTGTAAACATGCAGAGTGTTGACAAAAGCCAGACTAAAACTTAAAGTGTCATTCATGATGACAAACTACTTGTGTTAAGTTTGTTTGTCACATCGGCTTTTTTGCCTTTTTCTACAAACTATTTGCTGTTTCTGTGGTCCACATCGATTTACAAGATGCTCTTGTACAACTTTGCCGTGTTTTTGTAAGGTTCAGCAGATTCTTTGCTGCAGGGATCCTTGCTGGCCATAAACTAAACTGTTTTTATTTTAAGTAAACCAGGAGTCTCCAACCTTTTTTACCTGGCGAGCCACTTTTACACAATAAGGTCGTCGTAGAGCTACTTATGCTTCAAAAACACTTAGGCGGACTGCACCCAGGAGAATTAGTTGACAAGGTAGTATTTCAAAGAAAATGGCTTGAGTGTAGTCCTTATACTTTACAATATTGACCCAACTGTTCGTAGATTGTGTTCAGCACGTTCAGAATAAAGTCATGCGTAAAGAGATGTAGAAAGTCTTTGGCGAGTTACTGATTGGTACTGATTCATTCAACAAAAAATCAAACTAAGGCATTATGTAAACTTCCAACGAGACCAGTTTGAAAGAGTGAAAGAGTCAGAGCAGAGAGCGCAGTGTTTATCTTTCAAACGCAGAGGAGGCAAAGTTAGAAGTTCTGAACAAAAGACAGCTTCAAGACATAATGCTAATTGCAAAACCAAACACACTCATTAGAGCATCCAGAAAGCGGCATCTTCCTACATGTATTTCTTTCCTTATTTGGCCGTTTCTGTTGCTTTTCAGTCCGGCTCGGCGTGTTGCAGAAAGGATGGGCAGGCCGGCCTTGAGAGAAAGCTGTAACGGGCTCAAGGCTGAGGAACATTGCAAAATCACTTTTATAATGAGTATGTTTATTTACCGCTATAAACTGTTCAGAAAAATAAATTCAAGGATTCAAAGAGAAGAGGTCTAGAGACGTTTCATTAGCGGCAAAAACTAAGAGGAGGCGACGGAACATTGTAAAAAACACTACTTGTTTTTAAGCTGCTAAACAAACAGACACATCTCATTTGTGTGACGGAGTTTGAGAGGATAACGCCTGGAGTGAGTATTAATCACAGCTATACTCCAGAAGGCAATTCTACGAACAAACAAGTTGACAAATTGTAACTTTTCACGGACAACAGCCTAAAGACAAAGTGTAAAGCTGCCCAAAGTTTTTCCCAGGTTGTTTTGCTGCTTTCGTTCCCGCAGGATTAGTTTATGACAGGTTTGTGATACGTATGCGAACAGTTAGCAAGTCGGCTAACTTCCAGAGTCCG